>JAWQFJ010016076.1:0-12500 GCA_034096865.1 Theodoxus fluviatilis
ATCGGGTCGATGATGACAAGAAAATGGCATTAAAACACACAAAAGTTTCATTACAACTAAAATCACCGATTATATTAATAACTGACCATTTTTACACTTACAGCTAGTACTCAAACTTTACAATGCAAACAAAACACACCTGCGGGGAGTGTCGTGGTCTCGCATCAAAACTCAATGCACGAGTGATCGTTTCACTATCTGATCCGACATGGTATTCCAGCAAATAAGCAACTACTGCAACTTCATGAAGTTATTGAAATCTCAAAGTGTGATGGCAGACATCGATTGACCGATCGAGTTCGACTGCAGCTGCCGAATCAAACGTAAGCGCTGCTCCCAAGCTCGTTTAAGTTGCTTGTGATCGTTTCGCTATCTGATCCGACAATAATTACTAAACATTAATATGAAAAACACTATTCAAAATTTTTGGCGGGTGGTCTACCCCGCACAACTAAAATCTACCGTTAATATCATCTCCACAAGCCGAACTACATGAAGTTATACAATGTCATTACGCCTAGTGCGCGCAAGTTGATCGACTCGATGATAGTGAATTTTCGGTCCTCGCCAGACCAGGGAAACGAAAATGTCAATTCAAGCCAGAACTAAACAGTTATCTGCTGCTACTCATTCGAGCTTTACATGAAACATTATATCACACTAGCTCGATCGTCTGCTGGCGTAGTGACTATGGTTCGATCGCGTTCGTCTGCTAGCCAGCTAAGTACGTACGGTGAGGTTTGTTTACTTATCTTCTGTGGGTTTTGTGCAGAAAGTATACGTTAAAACAGTCTAATATGACTATTTTCGATTAGTTTTTAATCTAATTAATCTTTTTGCATGCTTTAATGTCATCCTTTTGCCACGATCTAGCGATCATCCCATGAGCTTCTATTTTTACCAGTCTACCGGAACTAGTGGAAGTAAAGGGACAAAACTCGGGCTGAATTTCCGTTTCAGAAGTGAGAATGTCCTATAGAGCCTTGGGTTACGTTCTTCACAATGTGCAGATTGTGTAGGGGTAAAGTAATTGCTGACAACGGTCTTTACAACTTCTTGCTAACACCAGAACTTTCGTTAAACATCTCCTTTGGTCATCTGTTGCAAGGTACTTCAACCACACACGAATAATCATAATCATATATATCGCCATTTTGCTAACATGTGCATCCGATATGAGTGAAAACAGAGATCAGGCTAATGCAAACAACATCTGTAAAAAAAATACGACTGCACAAACGATTACGTATAGAAATATACACGGCACAGTTAACTCGTTCTCATGTGAAATTTCACCCCCACCCCGTCTACCCATTTAACACCCGTCTATCCGTGTTCTTTCCGTTTCGCCTGCAGCCTTGACCTTCATTTGTGTTTACGATGACTTTCAGCATACAGACAAATCTGCTTCTAATCACGTACCTTGCTTGACCACTTACAACGTTTTCGTAACTGGACGATGATGTTTTTTTTGGTGTGTTTTCCCCTCATGACCCATAAAAAAGAGGAGGCTCAAAATACCTCAGGTCGCGTGGCGCTATCAAATTTTAAAAGGCGCTTCAACAAAGGTCACTGTCAGGATGGGGCCGGAAGCTTCACGATAAATGAAACCACGTGGAAAGGAACTCCAAGTAACTAGAGCATATGGACATTTGTAGTCTGTGATTCAACATTTCTCTTGAGGAGAAACAGACCACTGTTGTGACTGCTGAAAAAGTTTCGAACGAAGTCTGGCGGAACAATCCATAGTAGAGGCATTGCTGGACATAGAAATTTGAGAGATAAAAAACAAAACAAAAAAACTAAACAAAGCAAAACAAAACATAACATAACAAAAACCGAAAGGAGACAAACAAACTGTCGAGTCCGAATGACATAATGATAGCGCATTTGACAACTAGACGCAGATAATTTCTTTCTCACTTATGGCTTTGAAATAGCGTAATAGGACACGTTTTGAAGGCCCAGGGACTTCTTGGGCGCCAGGCTGAAGTACTTGCGGCTCTGGTAGTTGTGGAAGTCCTTGACCAGCATCTCCCGCAGGATCTCGGGGTCGCTGATGGACATCTCTGGGGTGTAGCCCTCGAAGTAGCTGCAGAGGAGAAGGAGAGAGATGTCAGCAAATGCTGGAGAGTAATACATTTTTGTAGATGAGCATGTGTAAAGTATTTGATTAATCTTGTTACTAAGTCAAAGTCCACTTACAAGTCCACTTACAAGTCAGCGGGTACAGAGCTTGAAATTGGAAATGAGTAGAGTATGTATATATAAAATCTTCGACCAACATTGTCTTGTAAAAAGCTATCTGTAGAAAGCTATTTCGAAAAGTAAAGCCAGTGCAAATACTAGGAATGTGTTGCAGGTACACCACTCATCTGCCTCCCGCCGAAGTCAGGTCTTTCATCGCCCTTGACGTCCTGGGTTCACTTTGACATCATCGTAACTAAGCAGTGTCCCTCTAGAAAAGACTGAATCATGTAACATTCCACGTACTGAGGGACCTCACACAAGCATTGTCCCGAACAATCGTCCCAACGTTACGTAATGCAGGTGCTGCTTTTGATGCAGGCCGGACAGCACGAGGTTCACACATCCGAGTTGTCACGAGGGGGACAGTGCACAATTCTACTTGGCCTTGACGAGCAACCTTCACCCCAGTACGTCTTTTTGGAAAATGCATCTAGCAACATGGAAAGTGCATGTCATCAACATAGGAAAGCGAAGAGAATGAAATGTTAGATGGAGTCTAGGATTTATTTTCCTCCATGCATGTAGTGATGGTTGGGAGTTTGTCTCCTCCTCATTTTACCTCAGAAAGTAGCAAGATGAACATGGGCATGTTAAATAGAAACGGGACACATTTTAAAGTAAATGTCCCAGAAAAAAACTTGCGTTCACGCGCGCGTGTGTGTGTGTGTGTGTGTGTGTGTGTGTGCGCGCGCGCGTGTGTGAATGATAAATTGGACGAAAATAATTCGACAACCTTATTAGACACAGAAAACAGGGTATGGCATTGAAATGAATAATTCATCTGTAAAGTCTCAGTATTTCTTGATGTAGTGTTTTAATACTGTTGTAGAAAGTGTGCATTATATTTATGAGGAAAGTCTGCAATGTAAAACCACTCTACGTCTAAATTCAATAGAAAAAGCTTGTAGATACCACTTTTAAAAATGCATGCATACAAGGAAGTGTTGCAGTAGCCGCTATTCATTTTGGGATCATCAGATCAACCAGTTCACTCGTTTTCTGGCTGACTCATTGGCTCCCAAAAAGGCAGACGCAATATCCCAACGACATTAACCAGTTTCTAGTTCCTCATCATCCAGTCGGTTTCCAGATCTCCGTTGCGGCGAGTTCTTCAAAGACAAGATTTATTTAAAATTAGACACTGGTTAATTTTACACCTCTTGTCGTCATACCGATAAGATTTTATATTCATTCATAAAATCAGCACATCTCACAATCGGCCGAAAACGGATGCGAGCATTTGAGACTCTTGACGGATACAGAGGGTTTGATAAAAATGTTGCCCCAGGACTGGCCGGGGTGATAATCTCACGAGTGTCTCAAAATGGAAGCACCCACTCAAGATGTGTCCAAGAATAGGAACCGCCGTTTGGATGGAGGCGAATGAATGAAACCTGTTGTGAATAATGGACTTATTCGAAATTGCAGTTTTCTCATTGGGTGAAATAATTTTAACCCCGCCCCCTTCTTCTACGGGACAGTATCTTTACTCGATCAAACTTGTCAAGGAAACTCCTCGGGTGGGCGTACGTCAAGTGAACTATGATGGGGTGTTGATTAATGTTTGAATATGTGTAGCAGTGAAGATTCCGCTCTTTGTCACATAGGCGCACCCCCCAGAGCAAGAAGTCTTCAGCAAACATTTGGAGAGACGAGTGGACCTTGGTGGTAGTTGTCTACTGATCGCGACATTTCTGATGGTGTCACAATAACCTTGGAGGAATGTGCCCCAACCCCACCCACCACTAGCGCATAGCAGTTTGCTGAATGTGCATTTCATAGGTTCGAATAGGATCCATACACAATATTTAAACATTTTTTCTGGCAGTATTACTGAAGGTTGACCAGTGACGAAACTTGCTTCGCGGACATTTTAGTGGAGTAATATTTTCCACGTGAAGAGAGACGTCGAAATCTTAACATTACAATGTCAATGGTTTGGTGCTGACCGATTTTGACGGGGTTTTTTCCTCTGTAGAAAGAACCACAGAGCACATAACATTGTGTGCCCATAGTAAAGATTACAGCTCACTGAGAATGTTTACAATTGTTCACTCAACGTCAACGTTTTGATAGCTTTGCTGAAATTGCTTTATTTTGGTTTTCCTCAGTGGAGTGATTCCACATTCACAACGAAATCACGTACATTTTTGGAATATTCTGTGGTGCATGCACGATTACATGAATTCATACTAGAGTCGAGGAAAACATTCATTCATTTCATGCACGTAAGCTTAAGAAAACTCCAGACGAAACTAAGTGTAATAATAATATTGCGGCATAACTTTTTTAATTTGTTGCAGTAAAATTTAATATCAGTTTTAAAGAATGTCATTGTGAAATCTTATGTCAGTTTGTATGCCAGAGACAGCGAGCTTTTTCTTACATCGGCCCTGTAACGAGGAATAGCCTACCTTTCCCTGTCCGTCACTCTGATTCCATGTCTCAGTTCAAAACCTCCCTCAAGACACACCTGTTCCGGTCAGTCTTTCCTGACGAGCAGTGAAGTGCTTCACAAGGCGCCTCTTTTATGTTTCGTGTTTTGTTTATTGTCTGCTATTTAATTAATTGTATTGTATTTAATTTTTCTTTTATTTCAACTGTACAGTGTGCGAGTGTTGGAATGCTTTGTATGAGTGTGGACTTTTTCATTGTAAACGCCATGAGCTTGCCTATTAGGGAAGGTATGTGCGTACAAATAGTCTGTATTATTATTATTAGTTTGTAAACGATAATTCTTACAACTGCGAACCGAATTTACAGACGAATTTTCGCCTCGAGTACGCCGTAAAAAACCGTAATCCAAGTTTGACTCCGTGCGCCTCAGTCTGGCAACTGGGCTACGTGCTCTTCCGGTTGTTGTCTACTTGTGGCAGGAATGCAGGGTGGAGAGGTCAAGGGGAAGGTTGCCCTCGCTCTAAAACTGGCACCCTTCAGCTATAATTAGACCAACCGCCAGCACAGGCCACAGGGCCTGGTCAGGGTGGATGACAGTGGACCATTTCCCCCCCTCAAGTTCAGAGGTGATTTTATCGGGTTTCTAAACATAGGCTTTGCTTCTATTGTAGGAATCAAACACTTGAAGTTCCCTCCTGCTAGGAATATAAGACCTCGGGTGATCCCTGTTGATCAGTTCACCATTGGAACTTGCACAGATAACCGCGAAGAGAGAGAGAGAGAGAGTCTTCACTGGACCAGTTGAGGCCTTACCTCCGCGATACCCATACCAGTTGCGCTTCTCGAACGCGTGATTTGAAGTAACTCAAGATGATAATCTTCATCCCCGTCGCACTTGTGGTGCTGCTGGTTCTGGGGCTTTACATGTAAGTATCACATCTTTGAAAGAGAAAACACTCAGTACCGGGGTATATACAATTAATTCTTACCGCTTTACATGGGAACTTTTTTAGAGTCATTCCACAGAAAGAACATCTATCTAATTGAATATAGTGGAAACTGTTCATTGATCTAAATGAATAGTGTGCATTATGATTTTGCAATGCATGCAACTTTACTCGTTGATTTCCGCAGCCACCTGAAGCGACACTTCGGTGTCTTCAAGAGACTGGGCGTCCCTGGCCCCGAGCCCTCCATCCTCTTTGGCAACCTGCTGGACATGCGGCGCCATGGCCACTTCCAGGTCATGCGGGAGTGGAGCAAGAAATACGGCCGTATCTTTGGGTACGTGTCCTCGAGGTCTTTGGGTTCCCTTGTACCAAAACTTTCTCAGATTCATCGGCGAGCATTTAAATATGCATGTCATAATTTTTCTCTCTCCAGTTTGATGAGGAAATAACTGACTATTAAATGGCAAAACTTTTGACTTATTAAAAAACTAAATGAAGAAGAGTAAATGGCATCTACATTTTATCTATTTTCATGCTTTGTAACCATTGATTTGGGCGTGGACTTTTACTCAGTAACGTGAGTAATCAGTCTGCACTTGTTCATCTATCACTCTGCAGCATAACCGACATTCCTCTCCTTCTCCTCTGCAGCTACTTCGAGGGCTACACCCCAGTGATGTCCATCAGCGACCCCGAGATCCTGCGCGAGGTGCTGGTCAAGGACTTCCACAACTACCAGAGCCGCAAGCACTTCAGCCTGGCGCCCAAGAAGTCCCTGGGCCTCTTCCTGGAGAACGGACTGCAGTGGAAGCGCACTCGCACCCTGCTGACTCCCGCCTTCAGCAGCGGCAAGCTCAAGCAGATGTACGGCGTCATGGACAAGGCTGCTGACGTTATGGTGGAGGAGCTGGACCGCCGTGCCTCTGAGAAGAAGACCTTTGACGTCTACAGCATGTTCCAGTGCCTGACCCTTGACGTCATCGGCCGTTGCGCCTTCGGACTGCAGACAGCAGCCCAGGTGGATCCCAACGACCCTTTCCTGACCCACATCCGCACTCTGTTCAACACCATGACCCGCACCTTCATCCTGCCCCTAGTCAGTGAGTAGCCTCTCATTCCAGTTTTTTTTAGTTATTAGGAGTTTTCCTCGTTGCCAAGGAAATGTGGCCGGCAACATACTAAAAGCAAAAAAATATATCGTGTAAAGATTATTGCTCAGGGACAGATGCATTGAAAGTTTTTTCCTCCAATAATCTGACAAGAAAAACTGTAATTTATAAAAAGTATTTTAAGTCTTCCCTTTCGATAAATAAACGTTGTGGGGAGAAAAAAATATCATCTTTAAAAGCAAACGGGTGCTCAAGATCAAAACGGACGGTTGCTATGTTTTGGAGAAAGAGCATTAAAAATGTATTTTCTGAAAGACAAATGTGTAATATCTGCCATGACTTTAAGCAAATTGACTTTTTTTCTTCTTCAGTGTTGATCCCTGCTCTGTCAAACGTGGTCTTCATGCTGAAGAACATGGTGGTGCTGTTTGGCATGAACCCCGTGGTCTGGCTCCGACAGCAGCTCCAGGAGGTCATCCGCATCCGCAAAGACATGGGGGTAAGCCTCATCTCTCCCGCCATTGCCTTTTCCCCCATTTCCTCAACCCCTTCCCCCCCCCCACTCCCCACCCCTTCCTCTTTCCTTTATCAAGCAGCCGTATCTCCACAGGAAGGGACCGAACAAAGTGGAGCGTCTGTCTGAAGTGTGTGCTTAAGGGCGTCAGCGATTGTGTCTTCAGAAAGGGGGGAGAAGTTCCACTTTAGGTCTGATAATTTCCTACAGTCCTTATCCTCTATGAAGGACAGGAAAGAAGGCGCGACCAATGGCGAGGCAACCCCGTTAATTTTAACCCAAAATCAGCATACCGGCTGTGGAGGGGCGATAAATGCGGGAGAGATGCGCATCCATTGGCTGGCTGTGTTGGGACAGATGCCATGGGAGGGAAGTCTCAAGTGACCACAGTCGAGAACCCACACCCTGTTGATGATAAGCGCAGCAACCAGATTTTGGACGGCATCGTCAAATTTTGCACAGTGACTTCTGTTCTTTTCAGCAGTACAAAAAAGGATGGAGAGAAAAATTTGATATCCATTTAAAACCATAAACACTGAAAAAAAAGGATAAAAGTAATGTGTCTTTGCTACACATCATTATCACAATAATGGGAATCGTCTTTCGACTTTCGTGGGGTTTGCTTTTCACTCTCATGACAAATCACTAATTCACTCCGTCTTTTCTATCTTCACAGAGGGACAGCTGTGTCATCGACCTGCTGCAGCTGATGCTGTTCCCTGAGACCAACAGGAACCGCCGCGGCAGCGACCCGAATTTGGAGCGCCCCCTGACAGAGCGCGAGGTGGTGGCCCAGGCCATGACCTTCCTGCTGGCTGGCTACGAGACCTCCAGCGCTGTCCTGGCCTGCCTAACCCACGTACTGGCCAGACACCCCGAGGTGCAGGCCAAACTGGCCAAGGAGATTGACGAACACATCGGTCAAGGCGAAGTCACCTACGACACGGTCCAAGACCTCACTTACTTTGACTACGTCTTCGAGGAAGTGTGCCGCCTCTACCCCACAGCATCTCTGTAAGTATCTATTTTTTAAGCACTGAAGCTATGTCTCTATTTAAAAAAAGAGAGAAAGAAAATCACAAAAAATAAAGTGCCTAAATCGACAATATTATCTTTGACATTCTGACGAATTAAATTACTATGGTACTTCATAATCATAACTTTATTTCCAAAATAAATACAAGCAAACTTTTCCTTTGAATTTTCCCCAAATTTTCAGTCATTATTTACATATGACACGACTACGCCTCCTGCTAGACTGAGACTAACAGAGAGTTTTATCTCTCTTTCCCTGCAGCATCGTGACGAGGCAAGCGGACGAGGAGCGTCAGTACGGTGACGTCATCATTCCCGCAGGGATGAACGTGCACGCCAACCTGTGGTCCCTGCACTACGACCCCGAGTTCTGGACGGAGCCCGAGAAGTTCGATCCTGACCGCTTCCTGCCCGAGAACCGCGACGCCGTGCAGCCCTTCACCTTCCTGCCCTTCGGTGCTGGTCCCCGCAGTTGCATTGGCGTCCGCTTTGCCACCATCGAGACCAAGATTACCATGACCAAGATCCTGCAGAAGTTCCTGCTGGTGCCCTCTGAGGCTAGCAATGTAAGTGTTTCTGCTTGGGTTCTTATAACAACAATAGGTTATTGACGCTGACTCAAGGAATTTGGTTCGGTCATTGGAAAAGCTCGGATGAGAATGGTGGTTTGAATTCTAGCTTAAATGCAAGATAATTCTTGGGGGAAAAGAAAATTATAATCTTTATTTATAACATTTAAGCTGAAGAAAGAATTTATCATAGGATGGATGATATAAATATGATTAGAAAACATGTTTTTGCACAAAAGTCATTGAAAAAGATAGTTTCAATCGAGTATCTTCAAATAACGTGCAAGTAGCAAGTTGTTTGACAGTCACACCGTTGAAATTAAGCAGTGATCCACCACCAGCTTACTGCACGTTCTTCTTCTGTACCTTCAGGCGGAGCTTGAGCTCGAGTCCCGAGGAGCCATCGTTCCCAAAAAGGCCGTCAACATCCAGGTCGTCCGTCGCCATCGCAGCAGCTTCCGCAAGGCTTCGTGAGCAAGCCGGCTCCAGACGTAGTCCGCCATCTTGTCTTTCTGTTGTCACGACTCGCCGACGAAATCTCGTGGCGTGACAGCGTACAGGAACATCGATGCAAATTTTTGTGACTGTGACATAGGCTCAGTGCCAAAATCTCACTGAACTGAAAAAGCCTGTTTTTGGTGTGCTGACAATTGCCGAAGATAGAACGTCGCTTGTTGATACAAGACGACGGACTCACGAGAACATAGACTGAGTGTTCAGGGATGAAACTGGTGGTGGTGGAAAGAACACGAGATGGAGAACTGTGTAATATGACATCACTTAGATGCTTGGTGCTGTGTAAAAACTGAGGATGTTAACTTCGTTTAGTCTGATGTACGTCTTATCAAGAAACGATACTGTTAAAGTCACTTTCATACGAGATTGTTTTCACATTAACTCGTGCGTGAGAAACGTATTGTGTTCATTTGACGCTGAGATTTTGTCTACGGAATTTCATATGTGATTATCGATGAGATTTGTCGAAATGGTCGAATGATCAGATTAACTCCCGCAAGGAAAAAAAACTGATCATGGGAAAATGAGAGAAGAATCATCAGATGATAGGTGATAGTTGTGATTGCTAGTATATCTTAGATTAGATTATGACTTGCCCATACTTTTTTCTCTAACCTTCCCACTCGTATCCGATGGGCCATAGCCAACAACATTACGTTAGAAAGGAAGATGGACGGTGTCGTGTGTTATAGAAAGGGAGATGGATGGATGGATGTGTTCTACGGCCTATCAGCCTTTGTAGACTATGTAAGGCCATTAAAGCACGATTATCACTAGAACAGTATAGATAAAACGCTAATCAAGTAATGGTGTCTCTAGTTATTCGCCTCTTACGAATCGCGTAGGGGGATGTGGTGGGTCAATTCTAACCCCGAACCCAAAGGGGGAAATAGAAAGGGAGAAAAACCCCGCAACTGCAATCTTTTATATCAAGGAGTTGTTCATTCGATCCATTCGTGTTCCTGCACTTTGTGTATATACATCTTGGTCGAGGTAATCATGTCTGAACTAACACTTGTCATCAAACTATCTAAGAAATTCCCCACAATTCTCTCTGACCTGATTTTTCCCCGAGAAGTATTTTAAATGTATTAGCAGTGGAGACTTTTTCCCCCTCCTGTTCACAGCTGTCCGTGTTCAGAGTGTCGTCGCATTGTGAATGGAAGAAAGTCCGACTGGTTGAAAACGGGCTTTTAGTTTTGTGATTGTGGTAAGGACGGAACAATAGTGTGAATCGTTGGTTATTCAATAGTGAATGTGAAGATGGTGTGAATATATGGTGATATATTTATATGTACTGATTAACTTATGTGAACGTTCATTATTCATCCCAATTCACGTGGTTGGAGCTAATCGAAGTCTGTAGGCAGACAATGCAGATCTGAATTGGTTGTGGAAAGCAGTTTCTGTCACGCTGACGTGACTGGAAGTCTAAACGAGTCTTCGCAAGAAAAACCGCTCTCTAGTGGCCAAGGATAGGAGACCGAATCTCAAACTATGTCAGCGTTGCCATGGAAACTGCCAAAGAGCACACTTATGATTTTTCTGCACGTCTTGAAGTTCTGCTGAAATAGTCCGTACAAATCCCATGGGTGTTACTGGCTTTTCTCGGTTCTGAAGCAGTTTGGAGTCAACGTTCGCATCAGTCATTCATTATCCGCTAGCAGCCGTTTGATGTCGACGCGAGCTCATTTTCTGTGTGCGTTTCCTGAATACGTGTGCTCTCTTACGACCTTTAACCTCATACTGTGCTTATTTATTGTGTTCATGATAGGACCCGCTTCATTTCTTCCTACATATTTATGTTCTGCATGTGCCATATGGTTTGTTCCTGAAGTGTTATTTAAAATGCCCTTGTCGTCTCGGCTGGTCCGAGACAGAATTTCAACTTGCTGAAACTTTTCAATAAGAGAAAATGGAAAATAATTTCAATGGTTTGTCATCACTTCCCGCCTATGGCAGACGAATGGTTTTCCGAGTTCAACATGACAGAGAGAGAGAGAGAGAGAGAGAGAGAGAGACAGACAGACAGACAGACAGACAGACAGACAGACAGACAGACACACATATGCACACACGCACGCAAAGAGGCACTGACGCGAAAGGCACACGATGTAGCAGAGTAGACAAGTCTGACCACCCAACACAGGAAGATCAAGGAAAAATGCAGGAAAGGGACAACACATGACAGAGAGGTACACTCTCACACAGTAGGTGCCAGTGGGAATTTGGGTTTTCCTTTCGCCACGTTTACTTCCATCTCCTCATTAAAATGCAAATCTGAGATCACTCCAGTGTGTTCAAAAATTTATTTCCTCTCTTTTCACACTACATATGCATGCCTATGCATCGACGCACGAGGGCTGTGTATGAAAATAAAAAGATGGAAAAATAGACAACAACAGCATGAAAAGTTGACAGATGTAGTCTTTGGGTCACCTCATGCCCGGTTGCAGTCCAGCTCGTGCATGCTGCGTCCTCACGAAACGTGCGTAACCGTCCGAGGCATTTGATCACGTGGTTATGATTGGAACAACAGTCATCACTCCATCTATGATATAAAACATGCCTTCTAGTCAAACAGCGACCGACATATTGGTAAAATCAACAAATCACTGCTGTGCCGTAACACCATACTATTGGTGGCTTCGATGGCACGACGAACGAGTAACACAATACTTTTTGACAGGGAATGACTTGTGGGATTGACACACACGATATCAAACGGTTTGAACGCTACTATCAAATTGCGCATGCTACACACACACACGCACGCACGCACGCACGCACGCACGCACGCACACACACACACACACACACACATACACAAACGAGGCACGAATGACAAGATAAATCATTTAAGCTTCTGCCTAGAAGATATGAAAACAAAAGGGTTTCTGTGAAAGGGATTCGACTGAAGTGATGTTAAAGGATGAACACAGGTGATGAAGTTCATCACATCACACTATAACTATCTACGAGTTTGGCTCCTGCCGGAATTTCGCCTCTCAGCATCATCAAATCAGAATGTTTGATTTTCGAAAGGATTTCGACGCCAGTGATCCCTCTCTCTCTCTCTCTCTCTCTCTCTCTCTCTCTCTCTCTCTCTCTCTCTGTGTGTGCGTGCGTGCGTGCGTGCGTGTGTGTGTGTGTGTGTGTG
>JAWQFJ010016076.1:17500-25000 GCA_034096865.1 Theodoxus fluviatilis
GTTCATGAAATCTGCAAAAGAGACAATATGAAAATTTTAGAGGTAGTATTTGACGACAAACAAGAACATATTAGACAATAATCAATTTCCAGATAAGTGTGCTTGTTTGTCTCCTAAAGGCTCCAGAAAGGGAAAAGTTACCCGAAAAATCCGAGCACAGATTTGGAACCAACACATCTCAGAGAGGGTTTTAGGGTATTTCAGTGTGTGTGTGTGTGTGTGTGTGTGTGTGTGTGTGTGTGTGTGTGTGTGTGTGTGTGTGTGTGTGTGTGTGTGTGTGTGTGTGTGTGTGTATGCGTGTGTGTGTGTGTGTGTGTGTGGGGGTGTATGTGTGTGTGTGTGTGTGTGTGTGTGTGTGTGTGTGTGTGTGTGTGTGTGAGAGAGAGAGAGAGAGAGAGAGAGAGAGAGAGAGAGAGAGAGAGAGAGAATTTTAAATATAGAATTATAATGTTGTTATAACAGCAACATCATTTTGCCATTCGCGGAGTGATCAGAGTGACATCCCTTAGTTTGTGCGTACCTTTTGTCGGGTATGGCCTACAGCGTATAGCGAAATGACGCCGCTACTATAGCAACATTATACTCATAGTATAGTGAGGGTAAAGAACGCGATCAACCACGAGGCCCTGTACAGTTGAGCGATTATTTGTCAGATGTTGAGATGCACGACAGGGTGTAAATGAATCAATTTAGTCGTGCGATAACTGTGATACCATTGAATAAGCATATTACATCCGGGATCTAAAAGTGGGTACCTCTGCTAATAAAAAAAATAAGAAAGGAAAAAAGGAAAGAAAGAGGGGATAAGGTTATCATTATAGCTACCTCATGCCTGTTCAAATGGATGCACTTTTACGGGACGTATCAAATACAGGTACCATCTTAATTTGACGCTTATTGCACATTCATCATTGCTCCGATGGCATTGTTTTCCCCTTTGGCTACGGCAATCTGATTTAGATCAATTTTGCCGTTCTGACTACATGCAGTGCAAACAACTGGGCTTTACAGAATCCAGCACTGCGGTCAAACTTATACTGTTTGTCCTTCTCAGCCACTACATTTGCAAGCCTTTTCATTCCTGGATGAAAAGAAGTACATCGAATA
The DNA here is from genome assembly GCA_034096865.1 of Theodoxus fluviatilis. Taxonomy (NCBI): domain Eukaryota; kingdom Metazoa; phylum Mollusca; class Gastropoda; order Cycloneritida; family Neritidae; genus Theodoxus; species Theodoxus fluviatilis. The sequence goes on from JAWQFJ010016076.1 coordinate 18,608, forward strand.
ATTTGGAAGCCCAGTGTATGATTCATAACTCGGATTGCGTCTAGCCATTCAGCAACTGGTCGGCCGAAGCCTCATTATAGATTATGTTGTTTTGAATCTGTCGGTACTACCTATACCCACTTAATGTAGCGGATAAACGGTGACACTAAAATCCGTTTCTTCATCCACTACTCCAAAGTAAAGCTGAGCACATTCATAAAGCGTATACGCAAGGAACAGACAGACAAATTCTTCAGGGACTCCAGCCGGGTATTGATCTCAGGACCTTCTTGTCGAGTCCCCAAAGGCATTGACCATCGAATCACTGGGGTTCTCGCCGCGTTTTCTCTCTACAGCTTCTGCTCCCAGTAGCAACTGACGGTTACCTTCGAAGTTGACTCTGCCGTCCCCATCCATGTCAGCCTCCTTCAGCATGGCGTCTACCTCTTCGTCGGTGAGGTCCTCGCCCAGGTTGGTCATGGCGGCGCGGAGCTCGTGCTGGGAGATGAAGCCGTTGCTGTCCTTGTCGAAAACCCGGAACGCCTCACGCAGCTCTTCCTCCGAGTCGTGGTAGCGCACCTTGCGCCGCATCATCACCAGGAACTCATGGAAGTCTATGTTGCCATTGCCTGCAATCAGTCGCAAAGGCAGCGTCAAGAAGTTTAAAGAACAGGTGTTGAGCTCAAAGATATCATGGCGTATCCTTGGCTTGGAAATGCTTTGATAATACTCATAGTATTTGATCTCATTTTCTGACAGATGCATCTAAAGGTTTGCTTGTTTGTAAATGTAGATATAGAGAAAATCTGGAATAGTCTATTCAAAATATGTCATGTATTTGCACATGCAATCACGAATTTAAAAAAAGGGAGGAGAAAACACTTATAACGGAATATGTATACTGCAAATATTTTTAAAGGTGGTGGCGTTAACGGGTCCCTGGTTTTCAAATGTTTTTGTAGAGCAGGCAAAAACTGTGCGTATAGCTCTGTGTGTCTTCAAAAACTTTCCCCAGGAAAGTTGGTCACGACGCTTCCCGTGTTTGCAAGTGCATTTGTTTGCAGGCGTTTGTAGGCATGATAAAGCGCTGCACCAGTGCATATGACCCTCTACTACAAAATGAGGCAGACGTCCTCTAGCCTCATTGGGAGATGGCCAAATAGAGTTAAGGGTTTGGTTATTTCAGTATTGAGATTCTGACAGATTTTGGAACCAGCGTCTATTTGGTTGTGGCACCCCATTACCTGGTCAGCCGAATCGATAAACTGTATTTCAAAGTCGCCACCATGGCAACACTGCGTTGTCTGAATCACATTGCTTAAACTCTAAAACACATTTGCTAAAAAATGTCAATCTAGTGGATACCTGTCTTCAGTAGCTCATAACTTTGTCACCATTTCTCCCATTTTCAAGCTTTTTACGTCTTTGGGAAGAAAACAGTCTCCACTTAACGACCATTTGCATGCCTCAGAATATCCACAAGTGACGTCTGTCTCATTTGTGTTGCACGGTCACACACAGTACACCATTCGTCGTCTGCAAACACGTTGCTCAGAAATAAAGAAGCTTGGTTTTGTAACTAATATCTAGATATGTAGCGGATGTTTACTTAAATGCGTACAGGAAAAACATGTATGAAAGACGAGTGATGCTTATATATTTGGGAAATAAGTGAATACGGTTGCGGATAGGCACTGCTGACTGAAGAACGTAGCTATGTCTCCAGTCGTCGACAGGTTTCGTCATTCATCATACTTCGATTGTGCACATTTGCCAGCTACGGTGTTGGGTCACACCCCTCGATCAGTTTGTTTCGTTTACAAATCGTTAAAGAGTCTGTGTACAAATAATACAAGTAAAACGTATCCATATCAATACTTTTGATTATTTTTAGTCGTAATCAAACTATCTTCATGCTTTTAAACAATTCTTAACCATCGTCGACCGATCTTTATTCCTCAGGAAGTACAGATACATACTCTTCTATTATGTGCATTTTCCTTCATGTATAAATCGGTTTTCGTTGTGTGTTTTTTCGTGCTTAATATATCATAATGGGCCAGCATCCTATGCAAATAACTTTTTCGTTCGTTCGTTCGTTCGTTTTATATGCATTCCAGTTTTCTTCCTAAAGGCTACTACTATTTTTAGCTTGACCCCGGTGAACCCATCTCCTGCCATAGCTGTCTCTCACGTCGACAAAGTTAACATGTAGAGTGGTTTCATGTGACGGCATACTTAATCTGCTGGCGGTCAAATACACGTAGCATGCAGCTTTGCGGAAGCATGCGTGGTCATGTTGACAGCTTTTCACTCGTTTCATTGTCCAGTGTGGTCATACATATTTCTTTTCGAGTTTTTACGGTTTCAAATCCACCGACAGAAACGAGGAAAACATTGGCAAAATGGCCATGCACGCTTCAGCAAAGTTGCGTGCGACGTACTTGAACGCCAGCGGATTACTCATGACGTCACACGAAGCCACTCTACACACACACACTCACACACACACACACACACACACACACACACACACACACACACACACACACACACACACACACACACACACACACACACACACACACACAGAGCGGGCACGAATGGAGAAATGCACGCATCTCCTGTCAGACAGTGACGGTCAGGCCGATTGCAGAAATCCTAATCAATGTTTGTATTTTCTGGAATGAGAAACTTAGAGACGACTCAGCAAACAAGACTGGACACAAGTGACGAACCCACTGTCTCACTGCATGGAACGAGACGATGAACGTAATAGCACAGCAGTTTCCATAATAATACAATGTAAAAGGCATCGTTTGCACGAATATGCGAATGTGTGAGTTGGTTATTCCTTTATGAAGAGACAAAAAGAAAGACAATTTTGAGATGTAAAAAGTTATTATTCTAGTCTTGTGAGATGAGCACATTTTTAATGGCGTGGACGAATAAATTGTGTTGATGCATGAAGGAATTATTCGAAGCCGGCTACATTCAGTAAGCTCGAGTAGCTGGGTGAGAAGAGACAAAAAATCAAATTCTAATGTCGTCTACTTTTTTATATGTATTTTGTTGTTGTCGAGTTTAATCAGAACGTAAATCCTTTACCTAGACTTGAAAGTGTAAAAGTCACAAAATGCCAGTCATATCCCTTTTTAAGGCCAGGCCGCCGTTTCCATATCTTTCTCAAGGTTCGTGTTGGAAATGCACCGAAATACTAGTCATGCTCACATTTACCGACTGATCCGGCAAGTACTCTCACACTTGAAAGGTAGGCCTACATTGTAGAATTTGTATTCCGTAATGTGCCCCACCATCATTTGAATTTCTTGTAAGCTGCCAGCCTTCCAGGTAGGATCTCCTATCCTATGAATTTATATTATGCCCCAGCTCTGGACGTAATTCTCGGGTGAGTTTGTATTCATTGGAGACGAAGCCATGTCCGACGACTGAGATTTATTGAAGGCTCCATCGAACTCGCTGAACCCAGGCCACTGGGTGAAAGATCCCATCTCCCCTAACTCCCCTCACCCCACGGACGAAGTGGTAATTGGGTTACTAGGTCACAAGGTCAAGAATTTGGTCAAGGCTATCAGGGATGCCTCGCATACGACAGTTGCTATACAGCAAGCAGCATTATTAAGGATGATCTTGGTACAGCACTTGGCAGCACCCATTGACTGGACGCACTATTCAGCACCCTCCATTAATTTCTCTGGCGAGATGGTCGCGGATCGATAGCTGTTTTTCTGGAGAGATGTGCGTTGTCCATAAATATATGTAGTTTTCGCCGCGGAATCCACTTGCAATACACTGGGACGTCTAACAATCCGACTCTGGGCAGAAAATTGATGGGATATTGAAAGAAATATGATGCATTGTGGAGTCGAAGCATTCACTTCGGGGATCTGGGCGCATGGAAAACAAGAGCCCTTCACAGAACATACAGAGAGCCACCTAATGAGTTTACCAATGTCGTATTGACTTGGAGAGTTGGGGAAAAAAGAATCAGTGCGGCGAGCGAACGCTTCAGTGCCAAGAGAACGTGGTCGAGGAATCGCCGGGCGGAGCGACAGGAAATACGACGAGATGGCAGCCCAAGGAACTCCAGCCCCGGGCATGGAGTGAAGGATGAGATCCTAAAGGGCCTGTTTCCCCGTAGCCTCCATCTCGTTCTCTCTCCCCAGGCGGAAGACCCTCCAGGGAGGGCGAGAGGCCTTTACGAAATCGAGTGTGCCGACCAGACAGACGGCGCGGCATATTGGAATCAATGGGAACGGGCTGCCGGCAAGATGTCCGGTCTCAGTTGGGGATAGCGGCCTAGCTTCCTCTACGCAGATCGAACACCCCGTGTAAGGATCCCTGCTGTTATCATGACTATCATGAACTCTCTCTCTCTCTCTCTCTCTCTCGCTCTCTCTCTCTGTCTCTCTCTCTCTGTCTTTCTGTCTCTGTCTCTGTCTCTCTCTCTCTCTCTGTCTCTCTGTCTCTCTCTCTGTCTTTCTCTCTCTGTCTCTCTCTCTCTCTCTCTTTCTCTCTGTCTGTCTGTCTGTCTGTCTGTCTGTCTGTCTGTCTGTCTGTCTGTCTGTCTGTCTGTCTGTCTGTCTGTCTGTCTGTCTGTCTGTCTGTCTGTCTGTCTCTCTCTCTCTCTCTCTCTCTCTCTCTCTCTCTCTCTCTCTCTCTCTCTCTCTCTCTCAGGAACATATTTAATTAGATTCGTGACTGTACATGTCCACGCTGTGGAAAAAATGAAGAGGATAAAATAAACATTCTGTTGCAATGTCCAGTGTATGAAGATTTGAGAACAAAATATTTAGGAAATCACACCAAACCCCCAGGTAGACACACTTTTGCTTGTTTAATGTCATCAACAGATGCATACATAATAAAAGGTGTAGCCTCAATGTTGCGAAGCATTTCAAGACGAAGAGAAGAAGCACGGTCAATGGAAAATGTCACTCTCCTTTGAAAAGGTCTCTGGCATATCAAATAAAATTTCAATTTGTCTCTGTCTCTGTCACACTCGCTCGCTCTCGCTCTACCCCCCACCCCCCACCCCCCACCCCCGGGCGTCCTCCTGGCTTTTATAACCTTTTATGGTGATCCTTCACCACCCCTACCATTTCCCTGCCTCTCACATTCTGTTATAGTTTTCCCCTGAGACACTGCTCGTACGTAACATAATCATTTTTACATCTTTGTCCGTCTCTTCTCAAGCCTGTTGACATTTTCGTGAGGCATGCCAATTATTCATCATGACGACATTTATCATCCCTCTGAGATTACAGGACTTGATAACTGCAAGCCGCGACACTAAAACCTGCTGGTCCCATGGAGCAAATGAGAGATTTCCATCTCACGTGGAGTTGATGCAGAGTTACCTCCCTGCGTAGAGGAAAAGCGGAAGCTTGCCGCCGCCGGATGTGCGGTCGCAGCGCCGCCACCGACGGCACGCGTCTGAGCCAATCTCCTGCCCTGATTTACAGCCGCCAATATCGCCATAGCACCCTAGGTTGGAGCTTAGAAGCGATTCTCCAAGCAGAAAGTGAGAACAATTTCCACAATGAGGCTCAGAATGGAGAGAAAGGGAGTTCTCTCCCTTGGTGGCTCTCCTGTGTGGATCCATGGTCAATGAATGTCGCCGCAGACATCCAGAGTAGGTCGTTCCGCTCTCTCGTTGTCATGATATAGGCTTCATGTAGGACGGTGGGCAGATACGTCGATCTAATGGCGCGGTTTACTGGGAATCTTTTGTCGGCTCTTCTTTGACCCATTGTGATAATGATTGTATTTCGCAGTCCTTTCGACGGTGATGCGTGTTCGCTGAAAATGGGTTTGTTTGCATTAGGGTGGGCAGTGTGGTGAATAACCACTATAGTCTTCCTTTGCTACGTATTCACGTGGGAGGCTTCTTTCAGCAAATTGCGACCGGACGCTATCGGGTATTTCCTGATTGAGAATGAACCACACAGTGCCACATGCGTCCTTTGAAGTATTCGATGATGACGAGGCACGTGACAAAAGCATGGAACTCGCATTATGCATACACATTACGAACATATAACGATACATACGACATAGAAAGACAAAATGACGTATCTAAGAGGAAAAGTTACAGCAGTCCCACTCCTGGATCGAACCCCATTACTATGTCCTCATACTGTGTCGAATTTCCTCCGTTTGCATGGCCGCCCGCTACCAATGGGAGGTGTTGATGCCTGATGCGACACTCGAGACTGAGCTGTTAGTGACTCTGTGTGTAGATTCTTTGCGATGATTTCGTTGCTTGCAACTCCCGACGGTCCTCGGTTCACATGAACGTCTGTTTTCCGATGTTGACATCCGTTTCCGTTTCCTCAAATGTATAGGAAGCGGCAAACTACGAGCCTGGCAGTTAATCCTTCTGCTTTCAGC
>JAWQFJ010016076.1:35000-37702 GCA_034096865.1 Theodoxus fluviatilis
ACTTGCCGCCCCTCCCCACCCCCCCAAGTTTGGGCGCAGTGCCACCCGTTCCGCCTCGCCCCCCTTCCCCCATGCCGCCCCCTAGTACTCTCTGCCCGTCCGCTATCTCGCGCTGGCCGCGATGTGGAGAGCGCCTGAGCGGCCACCCCGCCGTCTTCCCCTGCCACTGCCCTTACCTCTTACGCGGGCTCTTGCACCACGTGAAAGAGCACCAGCCCCGATTGTGACGGCGCCCTAATGGCCTACGCCTGACAATCGTTGACTGTTTCCTTGAATTTGAACTTTTTTTCATTTGCTAATACTAGTGTACAATCTTTTAGATTGATATCCTTTTTCCAAAGAAGTTAAAAGTAGTTGCTTGTACGACAAACCGTAGTGTAGGCAGAAGTAGTTAGCACTATCCTTAACGATTACTAGCGCATATAAGTGGGTGGGCGTATTCAGATGGTAGGATTAACTCCATCGTGTGTATTCGCATGACGGGTCATAGTACACCGATATCGCCGTATAGGTGTCCTCATCCAAGATTCCAACCCATTAAATTCGTGTGGCTACGACGTCCATCCCCCAAGCCACACACCCAAGTAGCCTCAGCACCCAACACCATCCCAGTATTATAAATATCATAGACACTCCAACAACAAAGGCCCTAACTCCACACCATCACAAACCTGACTTTTTCAACCTAAGCAATCCTCCCCCCCAATACATCCCGATCATCCAATCCAATGCAGATCCTCAACAGGTCACAGTATAATGTCCCAATGGCACCCAATTCCCACCAACCCAATCCATCCATACCATCCAGTTCTTTATCTTCTTTTATTGCTATGCCATTGACCTTTCAATTCCATCCTAAGGGTGGGCACACCATGTCACTAATCCACAGTGCTTCATTGTTTTTTCCTTTATCGTATTTCTGATCTTCAGCATCCAGCCTGTCTCCAGGTCCAATCAGTTCAGCACGTTCCTTTTACACCCCACATCCCACGCCCCCACCATCCCAAGCTGCCAGCCGCCGCTCCTGCCACCCAAATCCACTCAACCCCATCCACCCTATCCCAAATCCAGCTATTTTGCCGATCCACCATTGCCACATCTTGCCTATCCCCCAGATTCAGCAAATTGACGATCATGGTCGGAATCCATCCATACTTATTCCTATGGAATTCAAGTGTCCAATGCATGACTACATCCATCCAGGCCATACCGATATCTCCAGTTGGGGCAGCAGCGGGGGGTTGCATGCGGCGATCCCGATTTGACGAGGTCACGAGTGGTGCGGAACGTGGGCGAGGCAAGGGGCGGGCCGTTGGGTAGTATATCGAGATCCTGCATAAAACATCATACGCAATACATTAAAATCGCAAGGAAAACCCCATGATCCGAGCAAACGAACACAAAAACAGTCTCCCCTCCCGACCAAATACCACCCCTCATACAATAATCAATAGTACCGGCCATCCAATCCGAACTCACAAAACAACAAGGAGCCACCCACCCAAGAACCACCGCCACCAAACAAGTCCCCCGATTCACCAACTGAATCACGAGGCCTAATACCAAATCTGACACCATACAAAACCGTGTCTGGGCCCCTATTCCAATAGTTTAGTAATATCTAAGACGCATACAAATTCAGATCAATGTAATTACCATGACGTAATACGCATTGTCCATCCCAGCAAGTCCACGACTCGAAATGGCGTCATCCTTCATAAAGACATCCATAAGATCCATGCTGCAACCCATATATAATAAGGGTGGCAATGCCACATTATGGTCAGGCTATTGACGGGGTGCCATAACAAGATGCAATCATAGTGACCTTTTTTTTTACTTTATTTGGAGCATTCATGTTTTCAAATCCAACTCCCAAGAATCCCCCAATACTTACGCGAGTATCCAATTCCAGTCGACTCACAGCAACCCATGACGGAACGCGCAAGGCAACAGCGCACTCGGCATCGCAGACTTCCCACGCCCCGACACTCGCCCACTTACCTATCTACACGTGCCCCGATGACGGCAACACCCTATCCTTAGCACAATGCGCCGTGCCTGAAGTGGGTCGCCCAGCACCGGCCCACAGGACCGCTCATAGCCAGTTGCCAACTAAAGCTCTACTCATTCCCCATGAGCTTTTCTGTCACGCACACCATTCACGCCCTATGACACGTTCCAGGCCCAAAATCTTGCAACGCAGGCGCCATTGCACCACACGTCGCTAACCGTCCAACTCCCATCCAATCTCACGTGGTCAACAGATGTTAATCTGAGGATCTTACCAGTGACACTAGCTCAAGACATATTACGTAATTACAGTGTCCTGAACTTTAGATAGTAAAAGACTAGTGTAAAGTAGCCGCAGTGGGGGCCAGGCCAAAATCCGCCATAGTGTAGTGCGGCAAATGGTGCAAGAGAAGCAGGCACTAGGTTGTATAATGCCTCACTGTATAGTGTCTGTTAACTAAGCGCAACTGTCAATCCTGTGGCCTTTATAAAGTAGTGCCTGGCCGCGTACGGCCCAATGCATTGTTTCTTTTTTCCACCACCAGGTTGTATTGCACGATGTCCACTTGAATCTGCCGCTAGGGTAACTTTGTTTGGCTCTATAGGCACCATTGGAAAAAGATTCTGCCAGAATTTTAAGTTTGACTAAAAAGGTTGAATGACGTCTAACAGGTGGTCGGGCTTAATTA
>JAWQFJ010016077.1:0-13015 GCA_034096865.1 Theodoxus fluviatilis
ATATCGGATGCTTCTGAACTCTCACATTAAAGGGGATCGTAACTGGACTGAGAGGGTAAAGAATTGCTTGCATCATCTGGGCTTTGGGTACGTGTGGCTGAATGGAGGAGTTGGGGTTGAGAAACGTTTTATGTCACAATTGAAACGAAGACTGAAGGACTGGCATCTCCAGGACTGGTATGCAAAGAACATAAGGAATGACAGGTACGGATGGTATTCATCCTTCAAACAATATTTTAGTAAGGAAATTTTTTTGAACATACTCGACATTAAAAATTCACGGATGTCTTTATTCGATTTCGTATCGGAATAAACGATTTACTCGTGAATGATCGGTACAGAGAAGTTCCTAACACACAATGTCCATTTTGTGAGGAAAAGGAAAGCTAGTCATTGTTTGTTGTCATGTCCTGCACATTAACACTTAAGAAAAAGTATTTAGAACGATATCTACACAAGAAAAAGAATTAAAATGTTTCCATATACCTAATGCAGGGTATCGATGATAAAATGACGATCGGTAGCCATGTATGTATTTTATGCTTTAAGACTGAGGGAACATAAATTGATGGTAGGCGAACATTCTCTCTCTCTCTCTCTCTCTCTCTCTCTCTCTCTCTCTCTCTCTCTCTCTCTCTCTATCTCTGTGTATGTGTGTGTGTGTCTCTCTGTGTCTCTCTGTGTCTCTCTGTCTCTCTCTCTCTGCCTCTCTCTCTCACTATCTCTCTCACTATCTCTCTTTCTGTCTGTCTGTCTGTCTGTCTGTCTGTCTGTCTCTCTCCTTCTCTCTCTCTCTGTCCTTCTCTCTCTCTCTCTCTCTCCTTCTCTCTCTCTCTCTCTCTCTCTCTCTCTCTCTCTCTCCTTCTCTCTCTCTCTCTCTCTCTCTCTCTCTCTCTCTCTCTCTCTCTCTCTCTCTCTCTCTCTCTCTCTCCCTCTCTCTCTCTCTCACTCTCTCTCTCTCTCGCTCTCTCTCTCTCTCTCTCTCTCTCTCTCTCTCTCTCTCTCTCTCTCTCTCTCTCTCTGTCTGTGTGTCTTTCTCACACCTATGTGGCTTTGTTCGTGATGGTGTCCTTCATTCGCGGTTCACTCGCCAGAATCGGTTGTAGTTGGAATTCTGACAAGAATTGAATGTAATAGTTTGACGTCAGCTTCATGATGAGTGATATAAGTGCGATTTTGGGTTGTAATACCAAAATGTGACTACACTATCACCTCCTAACTTTAATGTATTGTTCCTTAGTCTAAACCCTGGCGTTCCTCTAACTTTAATCAGAATCCGTGTTGAACTTTTTCACTTATTTTGTCGAGTAACTAACCGAGGCGAAAACATTACCTCAATGGCGGAAGTAACAACAACGACAACAACAACAACGACAACACCAACAACGACAATGACAACAACAACAAAGACAACAACAACAACAACAACAACAACAACAACGACAACAACGACAACGACAACGACAACGACAACAACAACAACGACAACAACAGCAACAACGACAACAACAACAACGACAACAACAACAACAACAAGGACAACAACAACGACAACAACGACAACAACAACAACGACAACGACAACAACAGCAACAACGACAACAACAACAACGACAATAAAAACAACAAGGGCAACAACAACAACGACAAGGACAACAACAAGGACAACAACAACGACAACAACGACAACGACAACAACAGCAAACATGATTCAACCAAGAAAACATGTAGATACACAAACAAACAAACAAACAAACAAACAAACACATTGCCGGCACAGCCCACATACACACACCGAAAGCTTTGCAAAGAAGCGTTGAGAGAGTGTCACCGCGACAGAGAGACAGGAGCGACCACATCCACACAGCCAGGCAGCGCGAGGGCAGGGGAGAGGGAGCAAGGACAGACGAGGCGTTCAATGCAACAGACGTCTTTATTACACTGGGGACTGCTTCTCCCGGGACCAGCCTCTGCAGCTCAGGGGCAGGTCACTGTCATGGAGGCGCGGCGCGGGCTGGAGGGGGAACGTAATCAACCAGTAGTGTTGGTAGCAGTAGTAGTGGCGGCAGTAGTGGCGGTAGTAGTGGTGGCAGCGCACCAGAGCTGACAGCGACTGCAGTTGCAGGCCCTCAGCCAATAGGCCTTCGTATAGCCACGGTAGAGATTCGTGGGGCCAGCGTTATAGTAGTTGCTGCATCGAGTGTAGCAGGCGTCCTGCTGCCCAATAGCAGGCAGGGCTGGACAGTCGCCTGTAACACGCAGTGGCAGCCATGAAGTCACTGTCCCATACACAGACTCTCAGTCCAACACGCAAGTACGTACACACACATGTACGTAGGTATACATACACGCATGTACGTAGGTATATACACACACATATACAAACACACACACGCGCACACACACACACACACACTCGCGCGCACACACACACACACACACACACACACACACACACACACACACACACACACACACACACACACACTCACTCACTCACACACACACATGTACGTATTCTAAACAAGTTTGAAGGGTTGGGAAGTACGTAGGTATAAACACACACACGAATACACTCATACACACGAACACACGCGCATGCGCGCGCACACACACACACACACACCCATGCAAACACCCATACCCCCCCTCACACACACACACATACACACACACACACACACACACACACACACACACATAGAGGCACACAAACACACACACATGCACACACGTTCACACACACACACACACACACACACACACATACACACACACACGCACACACACGCACATACACAGACACACGTACACACACACACACACACACACAAACACACACGCATATACACATACACACATACACGCACGCACACACACACACACATACACACACGCACACATTGATACACACACACACACCATCAGACAAGAGACTCACTGTAGAGTGTGGCACAGTTGCAGATGGTGAGGGTGGACAGTGACGTCACACACATGTTGTAGGCGTACTGGGCGTTGACGGCCGCCACCACCACGACCAGGGCCAGGGACAGGACGAGAAACTTCATCTGGAGCAGGCAGGCAGCCAGGCATGACGAGGCAATGTTTTTCTTCTCACTGTCTTGAGACTGAGGACTGAGTGCTGGCCCAGTCAAATCATGCAAGACGGAGAGAAATGAACTGGTTCTAAACTCTCTCTCTCTCTCTCTCTCTCTCTCTCTCTCTCTCTCTCTCTCTCTCTCTCTCTCTCTCTCTCTCTGTCTCTCTCTCTCTGTCTCTCTCCCTCTCCGTCCCTCCCTCCGTCCCTCACTATCTCTCTCTCTCTCTCTCCCTCCCCCCCTCTCTCTCTCCCTCACCTCTCTCTCTCTCTCTCTCTCTCTCTCTCTCTCTCTCTCTCTCTCTCTCTCTCTCTCTCTCTCTCTCTCCGAACACCAGCTCTACAGAGTCAGTCCTGTGGTCAGAGTGGAAGACGACACGTGTCAAAACCAGTCCACCCATCTGAGCTGGTCAAGGGCAAGGCGAAGGCCACAAGGCCTGACACACACTGCCTCAGGACGTCCATCACGGCTTGGACATCGAGACGGCACGTCGTGTACACCCGGCCTCCTCCTGCACCTCTCGGAAAGCAGCAGTCGGGAAAGATGTCCACCATGCAGTGTTTGGAACATCAGCGCTGACTAGAGCTGCCAGCAAACGCGCTCTGCATAAAGGCCTGCTTGGGACGTCCCTGCTTTGGCCGCTACCCGCGTGTGTCGTCGTTGCCACAGACTCTGCTGAAAGGTGTGGGGGCTGCCATCTCACGTTGGACGTCACTGACGTCATGGTCAGAAACCAGTCTTCACCGTGGCGTAGCGGGCCGCTACCCTTTCCAGAGCCGTCACTGTGCATTCCGTCAGAGAGTGGACACTTCCACGTCCGAGGACAGTCCACTGGTACTGCTGCTGGCAAGGTGACTGTCGGTGCAAGGATCCCTTTGGCTTTAGCCCTGCATGATGGAGTCTGGTCTCCTGTGATTCCTCGCTTTATCCATCTATGTATCTCTTATTGTGAATTTGGAAGAGGAGGAGGAGGAGCAGGGGGAGCAAGAGGAGCAGGAACAGAAGGAAGAGGAGGAGCATGAGGAACAGGAGGAAGAGCAGTAGGAGGAGCAGGTGGAGGAGGAGGAGCAGACGGAGGAGCAGGATGAGCAGGATGAACAGGAGAAGGAGGAGGAAGATGGAGGAAGAGGAGCAAAAGGAGGAGGAGGAGCAGTAGGGTGAAGAGGAGGAACAGGAAGAGGAGGAGTAGGGGCAGAAAGATGAAAAAGAGGAGCAGGAGGAGGAGAAGGAGAAGCAGGGGGAGGAGCATGAGGAGGAGAAGGAGCAGGAGGAGGAGAGAGAGGAGCAGGAGAGGGAGGAGCAGGAGAAGGAGCAGGAGGAGGAGCAGGAGAAGCAGGAGAGGGAGCAGGAGGGGAAGCAGAGGGAGGAGCATGAGAAGGAGCAGGAGGAGGAGCAGGAGAAGCAGGAGGGGGAGCAGGAGGGAAAGCAGGAGAAGGAGCAGGAGGAGCAAGAGAAGCAGGATGGGGAGCAGGAGAAGCAGGAGGGGGAGCGAGAGAAGCAGGAGGGGGAGCAGGGGGAGGAGCATGAGAAGAAGCAGGAGGAGGAGCAGGAGAAGCAGGAGGGGGAGCAGGAGGGAAAGCAGAAGAAGGAGCAGGAGGAGCAGGAGAAAAAGCAGGAGGAGCAGGAGAAGGAGCAAGAGAAGCAGGAGGGGGAGCAGGGGGAGGAGCATGAGAAGGAGCAGCAGGAGGAGCAGGAGAAACAGGAGGAGGAGCAGGAGAAGCAGGAGGAGGAGCATGAGAAGAAGCAAGAGGAGGAGCAGGAGAAGGAGCAGGAGAAGGAGCATGGGAAGGAGCAGGAGGAGGAGGAGCAGGAGGAGGAGGAGCAGGAGGAGGAGCAGGAGAAGGAGCAGGAGAAGCAGGAGAAGGAGCAGGAGGAGGAGGGGGGGGGGAGGGGGAGGGGGAGGGGGAAGGGAGGGGGAGGAGGAGTAGGAGGAGGAGCAGGAGGAGGAGGAGCAGGAGGAGGAGGAGCAGGAGGAGGCGGAGGAGGAGGAGGAGGAGGAGGAGGGGGAGGAGGAGCAGGAGGAGGAGGAGCAGGAGGAGGAGGAGCAGGAGGAGGAGGAGCAGGAGGAGGAGGAGGAGGAGGAGGAAAAAGAGGAGGAAAAGGAGGAGGAAAAGGAGGAGGAAAAGGAGGATGAGGAGGAGGAGGAGGAGGAGGAGGAGGAGGAGGAGGAGGAGGAGGAGGAGGAGGAGGAGGAGGAGGAGAAGGAGAAGGAGGAGGAGGAGGAGGAGGAGGAGGAGGAGGAGGAGGAGGAGGAGGAGGAGGAGGAGGAGGAGGAGGAGGAGGAGGAGGAGGAGGAGGAGGAGGAGGAGGAGAAGGAGAAGGAGGAGGAGGAGGAGGAGGAGGAGGAGGAGGAGGAGGAGGAGGAGGAGGAGGAGGAGGAGGAGGAGAAGAAGGGGGAGGAGAAAGAGGAGGAGGAGGAGGACCAGGAGGAGGACCAGGAGGAGGACCAGAAGGAGGAAGGACAATGAGGCAGGTGGTGGAGGAGGTGGAGCGGGCTGGGAAGACATCGGGGGGTGGGGGGGGGGGGGGGGGGGGCGGGCGAAGGCAGAGGGGGAGGGAATGTGGCAAGTCTTTTCTAATACAGGTAAGACTGGCAAGTGATTCTACTGTATGTTTGGCAAGAATCCTTGCTTCCATTGCATCCGCCATGACTTCCTGTCATCCTACAACCAGAGTCTGTCCCGAGACGACACTTCAATAATGCAACAGAGAACTTCTCCCATGAGGCAACGCTGGACTTCTCCCATGATTCACCACTAGACTTCTTCCATAATACAACGCTGGATTTCTCCCTTAATGCAACACTCAACTTCTCCCATGAGGCAATGCTGAACTGTTCCCATGATTCAACACTGGACTTTTCCCATAATGCAAAACTGGACTACTCCCATAATGCAACACGGGACTTCTCCCATAATGCAACACTGGACTACCCCCATAATGCAACGGTGGATATCTCCCATCTTATAATGCAACAATGGATTCTTCCCATAATGCAACACTGGTTTTTCCCCGCAATGCAACCCTGGATTTTTCCCATAATGCAACACTGGACTTCTCCCACGATGCAACACTGGACTTATCCCATGATGCATCACTAAACACTACCCAGCATGCTACACTGACGCCTCCCCCGATTCAGGCCAGACAGGTCGAGGTCTGCAGACTTACCTTGCTTGTTGCTTTGGAGACCACAGCAGAGGACTGGAGGACCACGGCACACGGCGCCTTTTATGTCCGAGGCCTGAACAAGGGAAGGGACGGCTGGCCAATTACAGACTTGGCACGGACCTGCCAGAACCAATCTCCACGTCTTGCCACGTCACACGAGGACCCAAAGGGACAGGCTGTCACGTCACACGTGGCCAGACGTTGTCTTCCTCAGGAACAGAGCGCCATTAGTGGCCTCAGCCACGGGGTTCTCACACGTCAGCGTCTCAGCCACGGCTCCATTCAACCAGGCTGGATGGTGCAGGTGGCAGCTGGACAAGACCGTCCCCAAGCTCCGTGGTGACACGCCTCGCACCCTGCCCAGTGTGGACGCCCACTTCTACCCGTGCTTACCGCCTGTTCCCAGCCATCGGCAGCGTGTCTGCCGTCCCAGCCACGCTCTCTCGTGAACTGTCACGTGTGCATGTGAAGGAGCTGGTTCGATAGTTGACCAGATGTTTGCACGTGTACTCCAACGTGTACAGCGAGAACTCAGAAACCCGTGACGTCACTTTTCCTAATTAAGAAACGGTATCTCTGAACTAATGCTCGTAAGATGAAATCAGCAGACTTCAAGTCTAGCATTACACAGGCCAACAAGCAAGGCTTTGGGTCTCATTTTACAAAGCTGTATTACAAAATATTTGACAGTCACCACTAAAGTTTGAATTACAAAACAATTATGCATTACATGAAGAGAAGATAATATTACTTTGAACGACATGGACGTTTCTGCCTTGAAAACCTAAGCACTGAGAAATACGCTACTTTTCTTCTCCGACGGCAGATCAACAGGGAATCGCTTTGGCAGCAACAGATTCGCCGAACCAGTCAGAACGCTGTAGGTTCAGTGTGAAGCTCCTGCTTTTATCATGCGGGCTGATGTTACTTGGAAACACCCGGTGTAACTTGGAAACACTCAGTGTAACTTGGAAATACTCAGTGTAACTTGGAAATACTCAGTGTAACTTGGAAACAATCAGTGTAACATGGGAATACTCAGGGTAACTTGGAAATGCTCAGAAACTACCCTCTTACTGAAAGATGCGACCTGGAAGTGGGCAGGCAACTCACTGCTAAAACACACAGAGAGGCTATGGACGTGACATTGTATGTATGTATGTAAGTAATGCCATGTCATGTCATGCCATGTCATGTGGTGTCATATAATGTAGTGTTGTGCTGTGTTGTATTGTGTCGTTGTGTTGTGTTGTGTTGTTGTGTTGTGTTATATAATTATGTTATGCTATGTCATGTGGTGTCATATACTGTTGTATTGTTGTGTTTGTGTTCTATTTTGTTTTGTTTCGTTTCGTTTCGTTTTGTTTTGTTTTGATTTGTTTTGGTGTGGTGTGGTGTGGTGTGGTGTGGTGTGGTGTGGTGTGGTGATGTGTGGTATGGTGTTGTGGTGTTGTATAGTGTTGTGTCGTGTCGTGTGTCATGTCATGTTTATATAATGGACGCATACAAGTTAAGTCATGTATGTGCGTACGTACTTATGTCTGTACGTGCATGTATGTGTTATTGTAACGCACAGAAATTCACGCCATACATACATTCTCGATTAGCTATATTTAGAAGAGTTCAAGCATTCAACACCTGCGTGATGAGTCCATATTTGAAGGAAGCTAGCAGACTTTATCAACGGTTCCTATATGTCGCTCTAAGACCTTAGAGCCACGGAAGAGAACGACAGGAGGCCTTGGCAGTTCAGCAGTCTCTTTGGTCCCGTGTAAAGGTTTTGCCTCTGGAGGGAAAGAGTGTAGTAACAAGGTTAGAAAGATGCCAATCCCACCCCGTAACTGCGCAGGCAGCTACAGGAAAGTTTGATCAACCTTGCTGTACAAGGTGAATATTATTGACGAAAAACTACCCCAGACATCAGGCCTTGAAACACAGAGCCATGAAACATGCAGTCTGTGCGACGCCTGAACACAGCAGAAAACGTGTGTTGTTACACTATCTACCTACATACTCGTCCACGTAACTGACCGTCCTCTCTCATTCTGTCTACAACACACAGGAAATCAGCATACTTCCCGTTTGCAGATATGCCCAAGGATGAGTCATTCTGCATCACCGCACCAGCAAAACTGAAGGTCTGCATTATTGGTCCTCTGGTCTCTTTCAAAGTGAATAGAATCGATTTTACCTGAGGATTATATTTTGTGATTCGCTTCGCCAACAAAGTTTATTGTGCAACACAGACAAACCCATTCCAGTAAACATAAATGGCAGGAATGTTTCCTTGTCTTATCCAATTAAAGTTAGACTTCCGTTTGACGAGTCTTTCAAGTGGCTCCAATTGTGCCTCATAGCAACTGATCATCTTGTCGGAATCACCATGAGAAGTAGGTATGCTAATGTTGGAAAGAGCTGGAAAATGCGAGAGCATTGTGGACGTTTCCAGCTGTGACGTGAATCTCCTCAACAGACTGTGCTTTAGTCACATGTCGTAGCGGCGTTGCTTTTGAAGAGTCTGGCAACGCAGCTTATAATAATAATAATAATAATAATAATAATGATAATAATAATAATAATAATAATAATGATGATGATGATGATGATGATGATGATGATGATGATGATGATGATGATGATGATGATGATGATGATGATGATGATGATGATGATGATGATGATGATGATGATGATGATGATGATGATGATGATGATGATAATAATAATAATAATAATAATAATAATGTGTGGATTTTTAAAGCGCCTTACCAATGAGTCAAGACATGCTCAAGGCGCATACATACACAACCATTTCAACATACAATAACACTCAAACACCTCAAACACAACTTAATAAACTTAATAACATAAGAGTCAGACATTCACTTGAGACATTCGACAAACTGATGTACAGCATCACTGTTAAACCATGAAACTGGGGAGCGGGGGAGGAGGGACAGGAGGGGGTAGGGGGCTTAGGCAAGCTAGTACTAAGAGAACAGTGAGGGGAGGAAGCTGAAGAAACTTAGACAGGATCAGGGAAAGATTTCAAGAAGAGGTGAGTTTTAAGAGCAGAGCGAAAGGTCAAGGGAGAAGTAGGGTGACAAACAGAGGCGGGGAGGTCATTCCAGATAGAGGGAGCCTGATAAAAGAAAGAGCGTTCACCAAACTTGCGTTGCCTCTGATTTGCTCTGGCCCATTCTCGTTGTTTCTAGAGAATTCTGTCGCTACTGCTATAAGTGTGTCAGCTTGCGTGTACGGTGTGCGTATGAGAGCGCGGGTAATGCATGTGAGAGCATGGAGACAAGTAAGAGTGCATTAACAGCGATCGTGTCCTCGGGAAATCGAGCCCAAAGAGTGAAACGAAATTATGGTATCGCTGTGAACTGATTGCATAGCAGCGGAATCAAGCCAGGAGAACCGCTGTATATACCTGATGTTTTGAAGATGTTCGCAACAATAGCATTATCATATGTACAATTCACGCAAATTTGCCGTAAAAATTGCCACAAAGGCATACAATTATCACCATTTTTGACACAAACATCTCAAAAGTAATGGAATATTCTGAACTGAAATTACGACAACTATCTACATAAACACTTCTGCATGCTGATCGTAACATCTTTTGAATATAAAAATAATAGACTGTCTCAAAGGTAGCAGCTGTCTTAAAGGTAGCAGCTGTCTTAAAGGTAGCAGCTGTCTTAAAGGTAGCAGCTGTCTTAAAGATACCAACTGTCTTAAAGGTAGCAGCTGTCTCAAAGGTAGCAGCTGTCTTAAAGGTAGCAGCTGTCGTAAAGATACCAACTGTCTTAAAGGTAGCAGTTGTCTCAAAGGTAGGAGCTGTCTTAAAGATACCAGCTGTCTTAAAGGTAGCAGCTGTCTTAAAGATACCAGCTGTCTCAAAGGTAGCAGCTGTCTTAAAGATACCAGCTGTCTCAAAGGTAGCAGCTGTCTTAAAGGTAGCAACTGTCTTAAAGGTAGCAGCTGTCTTAAAGGTAGCAGCTGTCTTAAAGGTAGCAGCTGTCTTAAAGGTAGCAGCTGTCTTAAAGGTAGCAGCTGTCTTAAAGGTAGCAGCTGTCTTAAAGGTAGCAGCTGTCTTAAAGATAGCAGCTGTCTCAAAGGTAGCAACTGTCTTAAAGGTAGCAGCTGTCTTAAAGGTAGCAGCTGTCTTAAAGGAAGCAACTGTCTTAAAGATACCAGCTGTCTCAAAGGTAGCAACTGTCTTAAAGGTAGCAGCTGTCTTAAAGGTATCAGCTGTCTTAAAGGAAGCAACCGTCTTAAAGATACCAGCTGTCTAAAAGGTAGCAACTGTCTTTAAAATACCAGCTGTCTTAAAGGTAGCAGCTGTCTTAAAGGTAGCAACTGTCTTAAAGGTAGCAGCTGCCTTAACTGTAGCAGCTGTCTCAAAGGTGGCAGCTATCTCAAATGTAGCAATTGTCTCAAAGGTACCGGCTGTCTTAAAGGTAGCAGCTGTTTTTAAGAGAGCAGCTGTCTTAAAGGTAGTAGCTGTCTTAAAGGTAGCAGCTGTCTCAAAGATAGCAGCTGTCACAAAGATAGCAATTGTCTCAAACGTAGCAGCTGTCTCAAAGGTAGCAGCTGTCTTAAAGGTAGCAGCTGTCTCAAAGGTAGCAGGTGTCTTAAGGGTAGAAGCTGTTTTTAAGATACCAGCTGTCTCAAAGGTAGCAACTGTCTCAAAGGTAGCAGCTGTCTTAAAGGTAGCAGCTGTTTTAAAGGTAACAGCTTTCTTAAAGGTAGCAACTGTCTCAAAAGTAGCAACTGTCTTAAAGGTAGCAACTGTCTTAAAGATACCAGCTGTCTCAAAGATAGCAACTGTTTTAAAGGTAGCAGCTGACTCAAAGGTAGCAACTGTCTTAAACGTAGCAGCTGACTCAAAGATAGCAGCTGTCTTAAAGGTAGCAGCTGTCTCAAAGGTAGCAGCTGTCTTAAAGATACCAGCTGTCTTAAAGGTAGCAGCTGTCTCAAAGGTAGCAGCTGTCTTAAAGGTAGCAGCTGTCTCAAAGGTAGCAGCTGTCTTAAAGGTAGCAGCTGTCTCAAATGTAGCAGCTGTCTTAAAGATACCAGCTGTCTCAAAGGAAGCAGCTGTCTCAAAGGTACCAGCTGTCTTAAAGGTAGCAGCTGTCTCAAAGGTAGCAGCTGTCTCAAAGGTAGCAGCTGTCTTAAAGGTAGCAGCTGTCTCAAAGGTAGCAACTGTCTCAAAGGTAGCAACTGTCTCAAAGGTAGCAGTTGTCTCAAAGGTAGCAGCTGTCTTAAAGGTAGCAGCTGTCTCAAATGTAGCAGCTGTCTTAAAGATACCAGCTGTCTTAAAGGTAGCAGCTATCACAAAGGGTAGCAGCTGTCTTAAAGATACCAACTGTCTTAAAGATACCAGCTGTCTTAAAGGTAGCAGCTATCACAAAGGGTAGCAGCTGTCTTAAAGATACCAACTGTCTTAAAGATACCAGCTGTCTTAAAGGTAGCAGCTTTCTCAAAGGTAGCAGCTGTCTCAAAGGTAGCAGCTGTCTTAAAGGTAGCAGCTGTCTCAAAGGTAGCAGCTGTCTCAAAGGTAGCAGCTGTCTTAAAGGTAGCAGCTGTCTCAAAGGTTGCAGCTGTCTCAAAGGTAGCAACTGTCTTAAAGGTAGCAGCTGTCGTAAAGGTAGCAGCTGTCTTAAAGGTAGCAACTGTCTTAAAGGTAGCAACTGTCTTAAAGGTACCAACTGTCTCAAAGGTAGCAGCTGTCTCAAAGGTAGCAACTGTCTCAAAGGTAGCAACTGTCTCAAAGGTAGCAGCTGTCTCAAAGGTAGCAGCTGTCTCAAAGGTAGCAGCTGTCTCAAAGGTAGCAGCTGTCTCAAAGGTAGCAACTGTCTCAAAGGAAGCAGCTGTCTCAAAGGTAGCAGCTGTCTAAAGGTAGCAGCTGTCTCAAAGGTAGCAGCTGTCTCAAAGGTAGCAGCTGTCTCAAAGGTAGCAGCTGTCTCAAAGGTAGCAGCTGTCTCAAAGGTAGCAACTGTTTCAAAGGTAGCAGCTGTCTCAAACGAAGCAGCTGTCTCAAAGGTAGCAGCTGTTTTAAAGATTCCAGCTGTCTTAAAGATAGCAGCTGTCTCAAAGGTAGCAGCTGTCTTAAAGATACCAGCTGTCTTAAAGGTAGCAGCTGTCTCGAAGGAAGCAGCTGTGTCAAAGGTAGTAACTGTCTCAAAGATAGCAGCTGTCTTAAAGGCAGCAGCTGTCATAAATGTACCAGCTGTCTTAAAGATACCAGCTGTCTTAAAGGTAGCTGCTCTCTCAAAGATAGCAACTGTCTTAAAGACACCAGCTGTCTTAAAGGTAACAGCTGTCTCAAAGGTCGCAACTGTCTTAAAGATACCAGCTGTCTTAAAGATAGCCGCTGTCTTAAAGGTAGCAGCTGTCTTAAAGGTAGCAACTGTCTTAAAGATACCAGCTGTCTTAAAGGTAGCAGCTGTCTCAAAGGTAGCAGCTGTCTTAAAGACACCAGCTGTCTTAAAGGTAGCAGCTGTCTCAAAGGTAGCAGCTGTCTTAAAGGTAGCAGCTGTCTTAAAGGTATCAGCTGTCTTAAAGGTAGCAGCTGTCTTAAAGATACCAGCTGTCTTAAATGTAGCAGCTTTCTCAAAGGTAGCAGCTGTCTTTATTAATAACGATATCTTTTGAAGGCAGTGCTTGGACAGCAACCACGGTGTCTGTACGTGGAAGCTTGCTGGCAGTGGTGGTACAGCAACAACAATGTATGA
>JAWQFJ010016080.1:0-15000 GCA_034096865.1 Theodoxus fluviatilis
AAATCCGTTCAAACCATCCGTTAATTTGGTACGGTGGTTCGCAATCTTAGTTTCATTTTAAAATAATGCTTTGCAGAGTTGAAGAAAGATTATTGTATGTGTGTTAAGTCAATATTTTGTTTTTCAGGATCCATCACTGTCTACAGTCGAGGCACCTAATCCAACATGCACCTCTGAGTCTGCGGACGATTATTATAACCAAGGTGTGGACAGTGACCATGGGCGCAACAAGACACCAGATCAAAGTTTGTTTGAATGCAACACTGTTTGGAAAAGTTCAAACTGCAAAGATCAAGGTAGTTCTGAGTCACAAACGACTTGTTTGACATTACTTTAAAAGATGGCACTTTTCTTACAGCTGTATTCTAGAATGGTCTGATTCCAAATGTCACATTTACTGTTGAATGTGCGACTCCGTGTGATACTGCCACCGTTTTTGATGATTCGCTTCTTTCTGATAACGCTTCAGTTCCGAGTGCTTTTTGTTCTACAACTAAACGGGACGTGGACGTACCCGTTGATGGGAGAGAAAATACGTTGACAAAGGCTTCCAGGGAAGAACTGAAGGACTCTTCAGCCCCATCGAAGCACAAAAAGGTGCAACGTGAATCCATGCAAGGAACAGTTTTTGCTCTCTCGAGATCACGCCATTTACGCTTACATAAACAAACCAACAAAAAGTCCAAACTTTTCATAATTATGTTTATTTTGTGAAAAGGCTTTCTCTAAGTCCAGTAATTTACAACAGCATGAGCGAACCCACACAGGATCCAAGCCTTTGAAATGTACAGTTGTGAAAAGGCTTTCTCTCAGTCCAATACTTTACATCAGCATGAGCGAACCCACACAGGATCCAAGCCTTTCAAATGTACAGTTTGTGAAAAGGCTTTCTCTCAGTCCAGTACTTTACATCAGCATGAGCGAACCCACACAGGATCCAAGCCTTTCAAATGTACAGTTTGTGAAAAGGCTTTCTCTCAGTCCAGTCATTTACGTAGGCATGAGCGAACCCACACAGGATCCAAGCCTTTCAAATGTACAGTTTGTGAAAAGGCTTTCTCTCAGTCCAGTACTTTACATCAGCATGAGCGAATCCACACAGGATCCAAGCCTTTCAAATACACGTTTTGTGAAAAGGTTTTCTCTAGATCTGACCACTTACGTGTGCATGAGCGAATCCACACAACATGGGAGACGGTTTAGAGCACCCTTTGTGAAAAGGCTTTATCACGATCAAAGCCTGTAATTCAGCCACGCTAAATTCGAAATCTTCTCTCACGTACATATATACAAAGCATGCCTTCTCCTTCAACCAGCCTTTCAGATGCAATTATTTGGGAATGTGTATTACCTAGATTCGTCTTCAATCATCTGGACGTTTCAAGTGCTGATATTAGTTGTCAATTCATTGATGCCTGTTTTTTTCTTTCATTCATAAGCGTTTGATTTTCATGTCTTCCTACAATATTTTACATGCATAAGAGTAGCATAACACTATGCATTTAGTATACAAACGTACCAGTATTTTTGTTTCAGATTATCATGACGTGTTCAAACAATTCTCCCATTTAATTTGGGAAAAGAGACGCCCAGCTCACAACACTTTGAGGCGACTTTTCCTTTGTCGTGAAGAATGTTACTTTGGTGTGGTCCTCACACAGATGCCCCGAGTCACTGCATTGTAATGTCTGATTCAAGATGTAATATAATGATTTGCGTTTGCGTGTAATATAATTTTTAATTGTGCTTTACTTTAAGTTTTGTAGGTAATGCATTTTATTGGAGAGTGCTGAAGTTTCAGGCGCGTGTTTGAATGTTGCTGTGCCAGAATATCTGATGGGAGTTTACGTGTAGCATTTGCATAAGGAATTTGCATCAGGTACAAAACATAGTGAAAGCTGCCAATTGCCATGTCTATCGGCTGTGGTGATATTTGAAATTGTGCAGATGTAATTTGGTATGATACAGACAAGTGACTAAAGGTTAAAAAAATTATTTTACATAGTTTTGTAAACTATTTCATTACAGCAAAGAATACAAGTGTATATTTCATTTAAATGTGAAGTCCTCTGTATGTTACTTACAATGTGCCTATTGTTCGTGTCAGAAAAAATTACACTGCTCTCTTTATAATGCCGTGCGTCTTTTTGTCCTCAACTCGTACTCACTCATCCTTCTTCTCCCCCATCCCCTCCTTCCTTAAACAGTTAAACACGCACTCGCACACACACACACACACACACACACACACACACACACACACACACACACACACACACACACACACACACACATGCACACACACGCACATACATGCACACAGATCTTTCCTTTCTGGAAAATGCACGTTGTATTGCAATTTGAAATGTTATTTGTTGCGGTTTTACGAGTGAATGTAATGCAAATATGGATTCACTGGCACCCGTCCTGACCCAGTGTATCGTTACAATGTAACTGTGTCAGTATTGGTTTGCTAATCTTGTGACATGTTTGGGTCGGAGTCACCCGACAGATGCAGACGCCAGTTATACACTTATCTGACATATCAAACTCTTCTCAGCAGTTTTGGAACATCGAGTGAAGTCTACTTTGTACGCTGTCAGGCAGGCCTTTCTCTGCCTGCGTCTGCCTCTGCTGCCTTCCAAGGTGCCTTGCAGGACAAGGGAGTGGTGGTGTGGGACATGGACCTTCTCTGACAGTTCCTCCACTTCACTGCTGCCAGGAAAGCTCTTGTGGCTGCCAGGACAGTGATTCTCCTATCACTCTGCATTGCCCTTTTCCCAAAGCTTTCAGGACTGTATAACTGTGACTAGATTATTCCTTTATCGCTGTGATTATGTATACGATGATATCTCCTTTATATACGTTTGTATGATATTTCTTTCCCTCAACATTGTTTTGAACATTACAACAAAGGTGAGTTATACAATTTAGAGCACGTTTGTCTTTTTTCTGTGTAAGGCCAGCAGCAAAGTGACCCACAGAATGAGGTGGTGTGCCCGTGTGTGCTCGTGTTAACATTACTGTGATGTTGGAAGTTTCAAGTCTGTCATTGCCTATGACTTTCAGGTAATTCAGTGAATGTCTTCGTTTCGGCATTGCATGTTTCAGTTAGGAGGTACAGGGAAGAAACGGAGAATTGATAAACATTTGATTTCTTGATAGTGAGTCTTTCTGAGCAAAAGCCACTGCATAAGATTTTCTCTGAAAGAAAAGACAATTAATATAGTAATGCCATATTCCCCTGTTCATAGTTTTTCCGTGTATGTATATTTCACATAGAAGTCGACTTAGGTACTTGATTTGCCATACCTGTTATTTTGTGCTCTTGTAAATACACTGGGCAAGATACACAAAAGCGTGTTAGGCTGTTGCAGTTGTACAGTAAAGATCTTGCTGATTCATCCTTGAAGAAGCTTGACAAATGATGATGCAAAATAAAATGTGGAACCTTTTCAAATGTTACGTGTACTACTTAATACATTTTCGAGCAGGGCTGCTGTAAGAATAGCAAATTTTGTTCAGGTAACCTTGATGTAAGAGACTCGAACACAACATGCATAATTCAAGGCGGAGCCAATGTCTGTGGAAGCCTTTTCATTTTTGCCACATAAACAATCGTTTCTCCCTAGAAAGCAGATGTCATCAGCGACGCCATTTTCCTGCGGTCACACAAGGTCAAGGTAAGATAATTAAGGGCAGGGGAACATCTCTAGTTACCTTCAAAAGATAAAAGCAGAAAGTCGTATCCCTTCCTAGAGACAGGGAAGCCGACTCCTGTACATTCTTCCCTTCCTAGACGAACCCAAAGTCCCCTGAATCCCTGGTCCTTCCTGCGGCATCTTATCATGTTATGATGTTATACATGACAAAGCAATTTATTAGCTATAATACTCACATCAGGTTAGAAGTTCAGTTTCATTCATGGCATGGCACTAGACAGTTATACAAGCTGCAAGTATTTCTACGCCCATTGGGTTGCTGGGATACCTATGCAGCCTCAGACGCCCGAACGAAGTTTGAACGTGTCATAATATAGTCTGTAGCGCCCTGGCGACCTTGTCAGACGCTGGATGCGTCTGTGAGTGTTCATGTTGCTTCTACCAAATAAAGACACATGTAACTAACACCAGTGTGGCCGCAGTATGTTGAGGTGCACAATTTTAGGGTTTGTACCCTTCCCCTTCACACGGTATGTGACGTCACTAAACCGCGAGATGACCTCCTTCCTAAGGCTTCTCCCACGGCCTCACAAGTTTGAGGGATCGACCTCTCTTTGGTCTTGGCTGATGTAGCCACACCGACTCACCAACTCTTTACATGCCAGTGTCCACACGTTGGTCATACCGTTAGTTGTCCTCAGCTGCTCTTCTCAGGTGCTGTCTGGCCATGTCATGGGCTCTGTTCATCCTCTCCTGAAGGTCTGCTACATATTTATTCACCACCATTCTCTCTCTTGAGGGAGGCCGCCAACACTCTAAGTCCAGAGGTAGATTAATATCTCGTCCCAACACTAGTTTTCACAGGCTTGCTTTGGTGGCGTCGTGTATGGACGCTCGATATTCCATCATGATGACATCCAGGTGAGAGTCACAGTCTGGCTGATCTTGCACAAACGCTGAGAGCGTGCTTTCCAGTGTGCAGTTGACTCGCTCGATCTTCCCTTCTGACTCTTGGTGGAACGCCGTGACGCGTGTCCTCTTGGCTCCAAGCAGTGCACATAGTTCTTGAAACAGATCGGTCTCAGAATCTCGACACTGGTCCATACGTATTTGAGGAGGTACGCCACATTTAGAGACGAATGCTAAGAGAGCTTTCATCACTGTGCGGGCTTGCCTGGTTGGGAATGTGAAATATTGAAATTGATAAGAGACGTGTAATGAAGTCTTTCGATTACATCTGAAGTGAACCGTTAATAATGAGTTTTCAAAGAGGGCGGGGTGTGGAGGTAGTTGGGGCAGAGTGAGGATGCGGGGCTGCAACAACTGAGTCGATTCCCTTCATGGGTTGTGTTTGTCCCTTCTCTTCCCAGCTGCAGGTTAGGAGTAAGACGCAACGCCAGTGAACAGAGAGAGAGGTCGAGGGGGGAGGGGCGTACTCTGGAGTCCCAGTGTGGAGAGAGGTCGAGGGGGGAGGGGCGTACTCTGGAGTCCCAGTGTGGAGAGAGGGCGTGGGGAGAGAGAGAAGACAGAGCACTGGGTGTCACCTCTTTCAGGGATCATTTTTAATCATAATGAATTTTTACAAGAGAAGGTGCAGCTGCTATCTGGGATTCTACAGAATAAATTAAATGAAAACTTCCCTTTCAAAATGGAGTGTGTACATCCCTCTAGTCGCGTTTCTTTGCAAAATGATCGATTTCCACACCCCGATTGAGGAGGTGGGAACACATTAGTTTCTGAGACTTACATTCGATGCGCATGGGCGGTTACAAATAAAGCAGTCAAATACTCGTTGTTAAAGCAAGGGCAGGGGCAGAGAAAGCCCTCTGTCTTCACTATCTTGCACTGGCAAGGCGTTGACAGCAGTCTGCCTCAAGGTTGACGGTGGCTGTTTTCCATAGGGCGCGCCAGGCAGTCTGGGTGAAGGCAGCAACCCCAAGCTCTCGAGGACGAAGATCTGCGCAATTGAGGTTTGCCTTGAGGTTGTATCTGTGCCTATGTTTTGTTTATCTTCTATTGCAGCTGTCTGGGACGAGTTTTCCATAAACAGCTGCCTTGGAATCCCTGATTCGTCCATAAGAATGACATTGTAGTAAGCCAGGAGAAAATACAAGGCAGAGGGCTGTGTTTCATTGATTTTTATCTTCTTGCTTCAAATCTCCATTACTGCACTTCCATGTTTATCAAATCAGGTTATGAGTGTTTTAAAAGTTTCAAGACGTGCCTTTTCCGCCAAGCGCGTCTTGCTGACTAGGGGATCCTAGTCGACCCCTACTAGGGACATCCTAGAACCATGGAAAATTCGTGTAATTTTTGTGTGTGCGCATACGCCACTGAGCAGCCTTTGGGCTGGAAGTGCGCGCAATATAAGTACATTATACATGCATACATACGAAAATGTTTGGTGTCTTTGCTTATGTTTCCATGCGCACATATATAATATTCTTCTGAAGCAACAGCAGCAGCAACCAACAACAAGGACGAGGACATAATATCGACACTGAATTAATTAGAAGCTATAAACATTCTAGGATTTAAGTGTTTAGGAAAAAAAGACAGAACATCACCAAGCATCTCATTTCTCTCTCCATCATTGTGAATATTTGCTATGGTGATACCATGTACACATAAAGTCATGTATACACGGAATTAATCAATCTACACGAGATAATCAGGGAGTGTTTTGTATGTCTGTGTTTGGTTTGTAAACTTAGAATGATACAGTTTGTCAGAAGAATGAATACTTATCTACGGTTAAAAATCATGTGAGGCACTGGAAAGGTGATGAGCTACATCTCTCTTCCGATAAAACGATTCTGAGAGTCAAAGTAATCTTTTTGTTTTTATTTTGTTTTCTACCAAGTGCTTCAGAGTGAAAACGTATGTGTTTTACCATTCTCTAAAACATAAACGTGCTCTGAAAAACACCACTCATTTTGTTTACAGGTGATACCGACCCATTACTACAACTACTAGGGAGAAGAATGCGATAATATTCATGAGAACGGGCATAATGCGAAATTCACATTTGACACACGTTGGTTTAGCGGAAATTCAAACTATAAGTCTGTATTCATCAGAAGCGTTCCGGCAATCAGAAAACATCGAACATGAAGATTACTTCTAAAAATGAATGTACATGTGGATGGAACAGTACTCGTTTAGAGCAGATGCCATTTATTCAGCAGAGAGCAGCTTCAACAGTCTTTTCAGCCCCCCATTCCCGCCCTTCCACCAAAGGCCACCCGAACTCCCAAGGATCTATGCTCTCTAAAAGGTGTTACCTCGCTTAGAAAGGTTGCATGATGTGTCACAATAACTCGCCTGGGCCCGTATGCACGTCAGAAGCGGTTAGCTACACCGGCTCTAACCACGTATAAGCCCTAACCGGATTATGTATGCACGACGTGCTAAACGGAGACGTATAGCTAAACGCCAAATAAATGGTAAGTTATTTATAGATACTAGGAACATCGGTTACGCTGTGAGCTTGCGGTTCTGCTTCCGGTGCTAAGTGTGGAGGATTCAGAAATATTAAAGATGACTGAAAAAGCCAAAAAGAGGGTTCGAAAATCAAACTTCACTGCAGATGAAGTTCGCATTCTAGTGGAGGAAATGCAAGTGGAGCACATAACTCTGTTTAGCAGCCACAGCGCCACAGTGACGAAGACAGTGAAGGGGGAGATTTGGGAAAGAATCAGCGCAAAGGTCAACGCCTGCGGCCCGTGCGGGATGGCAGTTCGAACTGTGAATGACTTGAAAGAGAAGTGGAGAGCCTTGAAAGGCGCTGTATTAAACAGAAAAAGGGACGAGAGGAAGATGGGAGGGGGGCCGGCTCCAGCACCAGCAGTACCGTACGAGGACGCCATCCTCTACATCATTGGGGAAAGGTCCAACTTGATCTGTGGTGAGTTACTGTTTTGTATCGTTATCATTCCACATGAATTAACATATGCATTTCACTGCTCCATTCTGTAAATTTTCACATTATGATTTCATCCCCCAACCCCACCCTTCATCCCCACCCCCCATTTTCTACCCCCCTTCCCCATCCTCCATCCCCAGCCCCCATCAACCCCATCTCCAACCTCCATCCCCACCCCCCATTCCCCCCCAACATCCCCACCCCCCCCATCCCAACCCTTCATCCCCACCCCCCATCCCCACCCCCCATCCCCACTCCACATCCCCATCCCCACCCCCCATCCCCACCCCCGATTCCCACCCCCCATCCCCACCCTATATCCCCACCCACTATTCCCACACCCCCATCCCCACCCCCCATCCCCACCCCCATCCCCACTCCCCTTCCCCACCCCCCATCCCCACCCCCCATCCCCACCTCCCATCCTTACCCCCCATCCCCACCCCCATTCCCCACCCCCCAATCCCAACCCCCCATCCCCACCCACCATCCCCACCCCAAATCCCCACCTCCATCCCCACCCCCCATCCCCACCCAACATCCCCACCCACTATCACCACACCCCCATCCCCACCCCCCCATCTCTACCCCCCAGCCCCACCCCCTACCCCCAACCCCATTCCCACCTCCTACCCCCACCACCATCCCTACCCCCCATCCCCACCCCCATCCCCAACCCCATTCCCCACCCCCCCGCCCATCCCAACCCCCCATCCCCAACCCCCATCCCCACCCCAAATCCCCACCCCCCATCCCCACTCAACATCCCCACCCACTATCCCCACCCCCCATCTCTACCCCCATCCCCATCACTATCCCCCACCCCCATCACTACCCCCATTCCCACCTCCTATCCCCACCCCCATTCCTATCCCCCACCCCCACCCCCATCTCCACCCCCATCCCAACCCCCCAACCCCAACCCCCATCCCCACCCCCCAACCCTACCCTCCATCTCCACCCACCATCCACATCCACCATCCACACCCACTATCCCCACACCCCCATCCCCACTCCCTTCCAATCCCTCCTCCCATCCCCTCCCCCGATCCCCCTACCCTTCATCCCCATCCTTCATCCCCACCCCCATCCCTACCCTCATCCCCCCCATCCCTACCCCCATCCCCACCCCCCAACCCCACCCTCCATCCCCACCCCCCAACCCCACCCCCCATCCCCATCCTTCATTCCCACCATCCATCCCCACCCCCCATCCCCGTGTGCAGTCTGAGCTGAGCGCTATCATCGGTATGTCACGTGACTGTAAGGACGAGATTTCAAACTGGGTTACTCTGTCCGATCGGACACTGTACTCGGGGTACTCTGTCCGGTCGGTGTCCGGAAATGTTTCCGACAACGATCAGTTCAGCAACCCTAACCCTAACCCTAACTCTAACCCTACGAAACGACTAGGTACGAAACGTCCAGGATAGGAAACGACTCGCATCGTAAAAAATCCTTCTTTCTCCTTCACGAATGTCCTCGAAATTAATCCTCCTCGAAAATCACCTCGAAATTACGTCACGTTATTCGACGTCAATTGATCACGTCACAGATTTTACATTCGGACTCTCTTGTAGCGTTTTCTTTGCAACACCAAAACGTAAAAAAATCACTTTTTTTCAAACCTCGATTCAGAAAATTTGATACATTCAATCGGACCAAACTTCCAGTAAGTGTGCAACATGCCAAAGAAATTCGTCCAGTAGTTTTTGAGATATCAGCCGTCAAGTCGGGACTGACAGACAGACAGACAGACAGAAAGACACACACACGCACACACACACACACACACACACACACACACACACACACACACACACACACACACAGATAAAGCTGTGAGGACCTCCAGTAAACCTGGAGGGATAAATCCAGAAAATATTGGAGGTTCTCAGTACGCTCATTTGTGAATTACGACCAAAAAGAGCACTGTATTGAAAATGACAGAGTTGATGATGTTGAAAGTATTGATGACGTCCTCGTATGCATTTAGCACTCGAAATTTGCGTTCAGGCACTAGAGCGAACTAAACTTCATAGTGTCAGGCCTGAATAGAGAAACATCTTGCCTCAATTAGGCATACGGACCATGGAGGAGAACATGTGACTTGTTTGGTGGAGGTTTGCGCTCTCAGAGTGCTCCCTAGTCTACTATACGCAGTCCAGTGTGTATCCTACAAAAGCACAGACTATCACGTGGCTGCTTCGAGTCTGAGCTGCACCCGCTGAACCTGCCTCCGGCCATTCAACTGATTGTGAATGGGAGTGATTTCCACTGACTACAAATGGGAATGATTCAAAGTTACTATGAATAGAAATGCATTCAACTGACTGAATGGGAATGAATTCAACAGGTTAGGAAATGGAATGGCATTAACTGATTTTGATTGGGGAATGAACCTAAGTAATTTTGAATGGAAATGATTTCGTAAAACGAATGGAAAAGAATTCACCCGACAATGAATAACAATGATTTCCACTGACTATGAATGGGAATGATTTCAACTGACTATGAATGAGATTTAAATCAACTGACTTTGAAAGGGAATGAAATAAACTGACTTCGTAAGGGAATGAATTCAAGTGACTTTGAATGGGAATTATTTCAAATGAAAACGAATGGGAAATAATTCACCTGACTATGAATAGGAAGGAATTCAACCGATTATGAACGGAAACCAATTCAGCCGACACTGAATGGGAAGGAATTCGACTGGCTATGAATGGCAGTGATTTCCACTGACTATGAATGGGAATGATTTTAACTGACTATGTATGGGCATGAATTCAACTGACTCCATGGGAAAACATTCAGCTATGAAAAGAAATGAAATCAATTTACTTTGATTTGGGAATGAATTCAAGTGACTGAGCGGGAATGAATTTGTATGAAAACGAATGGAAATAATTCACCTGACTACGAATGGGAATGATTTTGAATGTATAAGTATGGGAAATAATTCAAATGACTACAAACGGGGATCAATTCCACTGCTGAGGAATGGGAATAAATTCAAATGACTATGAATGGGAATGGATTCAACTGACAATGCTATGGAATGATTTCAATTATGTACAAAATGTAGAGACACATACATATTTACCTCCGCCATTGAGAATGTTTCACCCTTTGTTTGCTAATTAATTAGGTAGGTAGTTATTAAGCTTCAAAGGCTCTGGAGATGGTTAGGGCGCACATTACGCAAACCGGTCCCAAACACGACCAGACAGTCCCTTTCGTGGAACCCGCAATTGAAGAGAAAGAGAGGTCGACCTCGAAACAGTTGGCGCCGAGACCTGGACGCCGATGTCAAGAGAACAGGCCACTCTTGGGGACAGTTGGAAAAGATTGCTCAGGACCGGGAGGGCTGGAGAACCCTTGTTAGCGGTCTATGCCCCAGGAGGGGTCCAAGGAGTAGATAGATATATAGTTATTCAGCAAAATAACTTTAAAAGTTAATGACTGATTATGATTAAATTTGCTGGCAGGTCAGAGTTTCACCTAGAGATAAATCCAGTAAATATAGGAGGTTCTCTCTGAACTCGTTTTCAATGACGACTAATAGGAGAAATTGTATAGCTGATCACGGAGTTGATGACGTTAAACTATTTATGAGTCTCACGACTCGGATAAGTTTTGTTTTAACTTTTAACTCATTTTAACTGTTTTGTTATTACAATTAGATTTCCCCTGTGGGTTCGCGGTAAGAATTGACCCGCCGCGTATCCCTACGCGATTCGTAAGAGGCGAACAACTAGGGACATCATGACTTTATTTGTGTTTACTCTAATTGCATTGTCTTTCATGCTCAATTGACGTATATAGGCTACGCAGGCTGACAAGCCGTAAAACTCCATCCATCCATCTAATAATTCGAAGTATTTTGCTGAGCATAGCACTCTCTGCAGTTCTATGGTTTGTGGTTAGATTTTCTCGGAAGTTTCGGACTCCTACGCTATATCACCCTAGTGGTGCATAATTTCTGTTGCACGAAAATTTCATGATATTACACTACTCAATGTATCGCAGGGAATTCTAATTCAGTCAGTTGCTGTATTTCACTTCTTGCAGAAAGTTCTATGACTCTCTGTAGGTCTATGTGCCTTGTGGAGGCTGTAT
Source organism: Theodoxus fluviatilis (assembly GCA_034096865.1). Classification (NCBI taxonomy): domain Eukaryota; kingdom Metazoa; phylum Mollusca; class Gastropoda; order Cycloneritida; family Neritidae; genus Theodoxus; species Theodoxus fluviatilis. Next base: position 11,710 of record JAWQFJ010016080.1, read on the forward strand.
GCTTTTGATATTGAGTCTATGTCGAGGGGATTTTCTCCCTGTTGGCGACGGTGTGTTGCCTGTGCCTTTTATTGGCGTCTGTGCTGCCTGTGCTGCTGAATCTGCCACTCTTTAGTCCAGATCTCAAGAGGTAAGATTATCATCGCTTGCTGTTTTCTATCGCCTATTGTCGCAGATTTTCTTCATTTCTGTCATCGTTTGAGTGGTTTGTAGGTCTCGGTTTTTTTCGCGGTTTTATTTTCTCTGCCTCTCATAATTTCGATTTCTCATTGTTTCTTTAGGGGAAGTTATAGTTTGTTTTCTCGTATTATTTCAGGGTAGCAATCGGGTACCTCGTCGCATAATCGACATGCAGCAGCGCGTATCTATGCCCACAATCAGAAGTAGGTATGACTGGACCGATCATATCCACAGCCACCATCTCAAAAGGAACAATGGGGATCATCCCATCCCGTTTGTTGCCACTGGCGATCTGGACTGTGCGTTACGCGACGTCTTGGACCTTCACGCTCCGGATACGAAACGGAAGGTCTCTTCCGTTAAAACCGACAGCGCCCCGTAGTTTAATTCTGTTAGTGACGAGGTCAGGGCCGCCAAGTGGCAACGACGCCGAGCTGAACGTCAAAGGTTGAAAACTGGACTTACCATTCACAAACACCTTTTTGTCCAGGCCAAGAACTTAGTTACCAAACTCATGTATGATGCTAAAGTTAATTACTTCAGCTCTCAGATTGTGGATATCGCGTCGTGTGGGCAACTGTTCGGCATCTGCAACAAACTCCTCGGTAAAACCAAAAAGGTTCTCCTTCCGTCCATCTTCCCCGTTCTGGAACTTCCTGGCCGTTTTCTTGAATTCTTCGAGAACAAAATTCAAACCATCAGACGGGATCTCGATAGTCAAATACCGAATCCTCCCGAAGTTGCCGATCGTTGCTTTGAGGGCGTTCCGTTCACCACTTTCCAGACTGTGTCAGAAGGGGCTGTCAAGAAAGTTATTCTCGCCTCCACTCCCACCCCTTGCGACCTTGACCCTATCCCCACCCCCCTTTTAGTTGAATGCCTTGACTCTCTTCTGCCCTACATCACATCTGTTGTTAACGAGTCCCTCTCATCTGGCACCTTCCCTTCCGTGTACAAGTCAGCCATAATTAAGCCACTCCTGAAGAAGCCCTCTCTGGACCCCAACGTTTTGAAAAATTATCGCCCGGTCTCTAACCTCCCCTTCCTGTCCAAAGTTATAGAGAGACTAGTACTCACCCAGCTGCAGCAACATCTTGCAACCAACAACCTCTTGGCACCCCTGCAGTCAGCCTATCGAAGCCACCATAGCACAGAAACTGCCTTACTCAAAATCCTCAGCGATCTTTACTTTTCTTTAGATCAGGGAAAACTTAGCATTCTCACCCTCTTAGACTTGTCAGCGGCTTTCGACACAATAGACCACAACACTCTTCCCTCATGCCTGCGAAACACTTGTGGAATTTCACACTCTGCCCTTGCCTGGTTTCACTCGTATCTCACTGACAGATTTCAAATGGTCTTCATCAACAATCATTACTCAGCTTCTTCTCCTGTCCAGTTTGGTGTTCCCCAGCGCTCAGTATTGGGTCCAGTTTTGTTCGTTCTTTATATGCAACCTTTGTTTGACATAGTCGCTCAGCATTCAATCAATCAGCATGTATTTGCAGATGACAATGAGCTCTACAAAGACACCACCTTAGATCAATTGCAACCCACGTTAGACACTCTACAGACCTGTCTTTCTGATGTAAAGTCATGGATGTCACACAACAAACTCCAGCTGAATGATTCCAAAACCGAATGCCTTCCTGTCAAGTCTCAGAGACTAGTGACGCCTCCATCCCTCCCCTCGTCTGTCAGGGTTGGAGACGCTGACGTAGCCTTTGTTCCATCAGTCAAAAACCTTGGTGTCACCCTCGACTCTCATCGATCTCTTTCTGACTTTGTCCAAAACACTTGCAAATCCGCATACATACAACTCAGACAGATAAGCGCAATCAGACACCTTCTCACTACCCAAGCTACTACTATCCTAGTCTGTGCTCTTATTCTCAGTCGCCTGGATCACTGCAACAGCCTTCTTGCTGGCTGTCCCGCATATCTCACTGATAAACTTCAAAGAGTGCAAGATGCTGCAGCTCGACTCATCTGTAAGTAAAAAAAGGCAGATCATCTCACTCCTCATTTCTGCTTTCTCCACTGGTTGCCCATTAGTGCTAGAGTCCAATACAAGATTGCCTGTCTTTGCTACTATTACTTCGCTGAATCCCTTCCTCAATATCTCTCTAAACCCATGCGCACCTACACACCCGCTAGACAGCTACGCTCTTCCGCAGACACAAGAATCCTCAGGTTCCCGGATGACCCTCCAGTTAAAACAAAATTTGGTGAACGCTCTTTCTTTTATCAGGCTCCCTCTATCTGGACTGATCTCCCCGTCTCTGTTCGGCACTCTACGTCCCCCTCGACCTTTCGCTCTGCGCTCAAAACTCACCTCTTCTTGAAATATTTCCCTGATCCTGTCTAAGTTTCTTCATCTTCCTCCTCTCACTGTTCTCTTTGCACTAGCTTGCCTAAGTCCCCTACCCCCCTCCTGCCTCTCCTCCCCCTCTCCCCAGTTTCATGGTTTAGCGGTGACGCTGTACATCAGTTTGTCGAATGTCTGAAGTGAATGTCTGTTATTAAGTATTAAGTTGTGTTTGAGGTGAGTGATTGTTATTGTATATTGCAACGGTTGTGAATGTATGCGCCTTGAGCATGTTTAAACTCATTGGTAAGGCGCTATATAAGTCCACACATTATTATTATTATTATTATTATTAAACCTTCTGTGTACGCCCCTTGACAGAGGTCCTCTGACATACACAGCACGATCGACATGGAACGGTTTAGCCCAGCCATTTGATCGGAGGCTGCAGTGTCAAGCTGGCGGGGATGAAGGTCCATCCACTTGAGGTTTGTCCTGAGGTTGTCTTTGATCCCTTTCTTGGCCGTCCCCGGTTGCGGCTGCCCGGGGTGAGCTTTCCATAGAACAGTTGTCTCGGGATCCTGCACTTGTCCATAAGTATGACGTGTCCAGTCCAATGGAGCAGGGCATGGATAATCTTGGCCTCTACACTTGTTGTTTGGGAACGGTGAAGGATTTCTTGATTTGAGATGCGATCCTGCCACTGTATCCCCATGACTGACCGTAGTAAGCGGATGTGGAACTGCTCCAATTGTCATTATTACACACACACACACACACACACACACACATTCACACGAACA
>JAWQFJ010016080.1:20000-22399 GCA_034096865.1 Theodoxus fluviatilis
TAGACTGTGCAAGGCGTGTGGACGCAGACAGCCAGGGTGGAGGAGCACGTCAGCATGTAACGCCACTGCACGTCACACCTTACTACGTCACACTGTTACATTTACTACCATCACATTTCATCACATATCGTCTTACATCATCTCAACTGGTTTTATATGATAAATCTTACCACATCATTAACCATGTTATTTTGTATCATATCATATATTATCTTATGAAATCATATACATGTATCACATTACCGCGAGCCACAATATGATTTACATGCACAATCCTTTCATTTCGATTCACCTTTTTGTATCACATCATATTTCACAACACACTCACACACACAAACACACACACAAACACACACACACACACACACGCACGTACGCACGCACGCACGCACGCACACACACACACACACACACACACACACACACACACAAAGAGGCGAGCATGCCACTCACCATTCTGGAGTTCAATGGCCACGTGCCTCTGATCCGAATCCTGCAGTGCCCGGATAAGGGCAGGGAGGCCCTTCTCCCCCCAGGAGATGATGACGTCACACAGCCTGGCGGTGCGCTGGGAGCGGGGCAGGGGTTCCTCCAGGAGGAAGTGACGTGCGTCCTCCGTCAACAGTTTACTGGTTCTCAGCTCGTCCACCAGGGGCGTCATCAGTACGTTTTCGCGCATGCGCTTGAAGTTTTGCTCCAGCCGCAGCCTGTCATCCAGCGCCATCTCCTGGAGTGGCTGGCCACGGTCTGCAAGCACAGAGCAGAGAGTAAAGCTGCCTGCAGTCTTGGCAGTCCCAGCACACTCTTCCCTCTGCTGCGGTAGACGTCTGCAGCTTCCAAGATCCCAGGAAACTCGTGTGTGATACACTGACGCTGTGGGGCTCTGAGGGGAAAGTGAAAATCAGGGCAGCGGGGTCCACACACCACGGAGAAAAACGAAAACCAGTGGAGAAGATGTCTGCCTATCCGTTCTCACTAACTGCTGCTCTCCCTGTTTTTTTCAATACACTGTTTTTTTCCCAATAAAAAATACCTTACTTGCTGGCGTCAGGGGTGTAATTCATGAACGTGGACTTTCAGCGTGGTCTTAGTCCACTGCCGCTGGTCTCGGGCTACTGTCGTAGTCTACAATTCATGAACGTGGACTGTCGTAGTCTACAATTCATGAACGTGGACTGTCGTAGTCTACAATTCATGAACGTGGACTGTCGTAGTCTACAATTCATGAACGTGGACTTTGGTTCAGTCTCAGGCTGAACTGCGGACTACGGTGGTCCAAGGATTTGTTGGACTACACACCAAAGTCCAAGACTGCCGCGAAATTAAATGGCCGACGCTGCCTACGGTTCGCGTAGAAATCGCTGTATTTTGGGACACTAGAAACCCATCGAACGAAAATGTAAGCCACGAACAGCATTAAATTATCAAAGCTGTATGTTGATTGATTCGATAGGTCCTGAAATTGGGAATGCAGGTCGCCGAGCTTCGCGCACTTCTATTTATAGCTGTCGCGCGGACCTCAGCGACACCAGTAAACATTGTTGTCCTCGAACCTCTCTGCTGCTGTTGACATTGGGTACAATGCTAGTGTTGTCTGATGCTATGAAAACGATACATTAAAATTGCATCTGTGTTATGAAAACACGGCTCAGATTAAATTGCTTAATTTTTGGTAACTGAGAAAATGTGTGACGATCGCCAGGGTTTCACGAGTTTGATGGGAAAAGTGCGAGCTGATCGAAGCTGATCGAGTGGTGTGTGTGTGTGACACTGTGTGTGTGTATATTTTTCCTCATCAAGACATATTTTTGTTCCACCCCTTCCTTACTGAATTTCAATGGTTCTCACTTGGAAATCCTGCCATATTGTAAAACTTGATCTTCTGCTCGTTTGCCTCTTGCTGATGAACTTCATAAACGATGACACACACACACACACACACACACACACACTCCAGCCACCGTCAGCTCGTACTTCATTTGTCACCTCCTCCCACGCTGTCCCTCTTCTTTTGTTTGCTTGGGCTGTGTGTATGCTGCTGTTAATGTATCCTTATCTTGCTGACACCGCTTTTATGATAGCTACCGATTCCCGCTCCGTGAAATCGGGGCTTTTCTTCGAGGTTTTGCTACCGATCGTGGCTGACATTTTTGACGGAAAGTTTGAAGCGGTCCGCTATGCGCTTGCGCACTGGGCGGAATCCCCAGGAATTCCACCTCATTCTGAAAATAAACCATAGACTAGGTCAATCAGTCCCAGCCTTTCAAGTCAACACCCAGTCTGGGTTCGTGAATCGTAGACTCGCTGAGTCCCAGACTAGTCCCTAGACCAGCGGTGGTCTGGGACTCAAAAGTCCAAGACCAGTGCTCTCGAAAGTCCACGTTCATGAATTACACCCC
>JAWQFJ010016081.1:0-10464 GCA_034096865.1 Theodoxus fluviatilis
ATCCAAGCCTTTCAAATGTACAGTTTGTGAAAAGGCTTTCTCTCAGTCCAGTACTTTACGTAGCATGAACGAACCCACACAGGATCCAAGCCTTTCAAATGTACAGTTTGTGAAAAGGCTTTCTCTCAGTCCAGTACTTTACATCAGCATGAGCGAACCCACACAGGATCCAAGCCTTTCAAATGTACAGTTTGTGAAAAGGCTTTCTCTCAGTCCAGTACTTTACATCAGCATGAGCGAACCCACACAGGATCCAAACCTTTCAAATGTACAGTTTGTGAAAAGGCTTTCTCTCAGTCCAGTACTTTACGTAAGCATGAACGAACCCACACAGGATCCAAGCCTTTCAAATGTACAGTTTGTGAAAAGGCTTTCTCTCAGTCCAGTACTTTACATCAGCATGAGCGAACCCACACAGGATCCAAGCCTTTCAAATGTACAGTTTGTGAAAAGGCTTTCTCTCAGTCCAGTACTTTACATCAGCATGAGCGAACCCACACAGGATCCAAGCCTTTCAAATGTACAGTTTGTGAAAAGGCTTTCTCTCAGTCCAGTACTTTACATCAGCATGAGCGAACCCACACAGGATCCAAGCCTTTCAAATGTACAGTTTGTGAAAAGGCTTTCTCTCAGTCCAGTACTTTACATCAGCATGAGCGAACCCACACAGGATCCAAGCCTTTCAAATGTACAGTTTGTGAAAAGGCTTTCTCTCAGTCCAGTACTTTACATCGGCATGAGCGAACCCACACAGGATCCAAACCTTTCAAATGTACAGTTTGTGAAAAGGCTTTCTCTCGGTCCAGTACTTTACGTAGGCATGAACGAACCCACACAGGATCCAAGCCTTTCAAATGTACAGTTTGTGAAAAGGCTTTCTCTCAGTCCAGTACTTTACATCGGCATGAGCGAACCCACACAGGATCCAAACCTTTCAAATGTACAGTTTGTGAAAAGGCTTTCTCTCGGTCCAGTACTTTACGTACACATGAACGAACCCACACAGGATCCAAGCCTTTCAAATGTACAGTTTGTGAAAAGGCTTTCTCTCGGTCCAGTACTTTACGTACACATGAACGAACCCACACAGGATCCAAGCCTTTCAAATGTACAGTTTGTGAAAAGGCTTTCTCTCAGTCCAGTAATTTACGCAAGCATGAGCGAACCCACACAGGATCCAAGCCTTTCAAATGTACAGTTTGTGAAAAGGCTTTCTCTCAGTCCAGTACTTTACATCAGCATGAGCGAACCCACACAGGATCCAAGCCTTTCAAATGTACAGTTTGTGAAAAGGCTTTCTCTCGGTCCAGTACTTTACGTACACATGAGCGAACCCACACAGGATCCAAGCCTTTCAAATGTACAGTTTGTGAAAAGGCTTTCTCTCAGTCCAGTACTTTACATCAGCATGAGCGAACCCACACAGGATCCAAGCCTTTCAAATGTACAGTTTGTGAAAAGGCTTTCTCTCGGTCCAGTACTTTACGTACACATGAACGAACCCACACAGGATCCAAGCCTTTCAAATGTACAGTTTGTGAAAAGGCTTTCTCTCAGTCCAGTACTTTACATCAGCATGAGCGAACCCACACAGGATCCAAGCCTTTCAAATGTACAGTTTGTGAGAAGACTTTCTCTGATTCTGGTAATTTACGCAAGCATGAACGAACCCACGTGGGATAGGAACTATTCAAATTAACATTTTGTGAAAAGGTTTGTTCTAGATCTGACCACTTACGGGTGCATGAGCGAATCCACACATCATGGGAGACGGTTTAGAGCACCCTTTGTGAAAAGGCTTTATCACGATCTAAGCCTGTTACGCAACCACTCTAAGTTTGATATGTTCTCTCACGTACATATATATTAAGCATACATTTTTCTTCAAACAGCCTTTCAGATGCAATTTTTGGTGAATGTGTATTACCTAGATTCGTCTTCAATCATCTGGACATTTCAAGTGCTGAGATTAGTTGCCAATTCATTGATGTTTGTTTGTTTTTTTTCATTCATAAGCGTGTGATTTTCATGTCTTCCCACAATATCGTACATGCATAACAGTAGCATAGCACTATACATTTAATATACAAACGTACCAATACTTTTGTTTTAGATTATCAGGACTTGTTCAAACAGTTCTCCCATTTAAATTGGGAGAAGAGACACCCAGCACACAACACTTTGAGGCGACTTATCCTTTGACGTGAAGAATGTTACTTTGGTGTGGACCTCAAACAGATGCCCAAGTCAGTGCATTGTATTGTATGCTTAAAGATGTAATATAATGATTTGCGTTTGCAAGTAATATTATTTTTAATTGTGCGTCACTTTAAGTTTTGTAGGTAATGTCTTTTAATGAAAAATGCTGAAGTTTCAGGCGCGTGTTTGAATGTTACTGTGCCTGAATATCTGATTGGAGTTCACTTGTAGCATTAGCATGAGGAATTTGCATCAGATGCAAAACATAGTGAAAGCTACCAATTGCCGTGTCTATCGGCTGTGGTGATATTTGAAATGCTGCAGATGTAATTTGGTATAATACAGACAAGTGACTAAAGGTTTTAATATTGATCTTACATGGTGTTGTAAACTATTTCATTACAGCAAGAAATACAAGTGTATATTTCATTTGTATGTAAAGTGCTCTGTATTTTACTTACAGTGTGCCTATTGTTCGTGATAAAAACTCACACTGCTCTCGTTATAGTGCCGTGCGTCTTTTTGTCCTCAACTCGTACTCACTCATTCTGCTTCTTCCCCATCCCCTCCTTCCTTAAACAGTTAAACACGCGCTCGCGCGCACACACACACGCGCGCGCGCACGCACGAACGCACACACGCACGCAAACACACGCACATACATGCACACATATCTTTCCTTTCTTGAAAATGCACGTTGTATTGCAATTTGAAATGTTATTTGGCGCGGTTTTACGAGTAGATGTAATGCAAATATGGATTCACTGGCACCCGTCCTGACCCAGTGTATCGTTATAGTGTAACTGTGTCAGTATTGGTTTGCGTATTTTGAGACCTGTTTTGGTCGGAGTAACCCGACAGATGCAGACGCCAGTTATACACTTATCTGACGTATCAAACTCTTCTCAGCAGTTTTGGAACATCGAGTGAAGTCTACTTTGTACGCTGTCAGGCAGGCCTTTCTCTGCCTGCGTCTGCCTCTGCTGCCTTCCAAGTGCCTTGCAGGACAAGGGAGTGGTGGTGTGGGACATGGACCTTCTCTGACAGTTCCTCCACTTCACTGCTGCCAGGAAAGGCTCTTGTGGCTGCCAGGACAGTGATTATAATGTCACTCTACATTGCCCTTTTCCTAAAGCTTCCAGGACTGTATAACTGTAACTAGATTATTCCTTTATTGCTGTGATTATGTATATGATGATATCTCCTTTATATACGTTTGTATGATATTTCTTTCCCTCAACAATATTTTGAACATTACAACAGAGGTGAGTTATACAATTTAGAGCACGCTTTGTCTTTTGTCTGCGTAAGGCCAGCAGCGAAGTGACCCACAGTGCTCGTGTTAACATTACTGTGATGTTGGAAGTTTCAAGTCTGTCATTGCCTATGACTTTCAGGTAATTCAGTGAATATCCCCGTTTCGGCATTGCATGTTTCAGTTAGCAGATACAGGGAAGAAACGGAGAATTGATAAACATTTAATTTCTTGATAGAGAGTCTTTCTGAGCAAAAGCCACTGCATAGGATTTTCTCTGAAAGAAAAGACAATTAATATAGTAATGACATATTCCCCTGTTTATAGTTTTTCCGTGTATGTATATTTCACATAGAAGTCGATTTAGGTACTTGATTTGCCATACCTGTAATTTTGTACTCTTGTAAATACACTGGGCAAGATGCACAAAAGCGTTCTAGGCAGTTGCAGTTGCACAGTAAAGATCTTGCTGATTTATTCTTGAAGAAGCTTGACAAATGATGATGTTAAATAAAATGTGGAACCTTTTCAAATGTCTCGTGTACTACTTTATACATTTTCGAGCAGGGCTGCTGTAAGAATAAACAAATTTGTTCAGGTAACCATGATGTAAGAGACTCGAACACAGCATGCATAACTTAAGGCGGAGCCAATGTCTGTGGAAGCGTTTTCATTATTGCCACATAAACAACCGTTTATCCCTAGAAAACTAATGTCATCATAGACGCCGTGTTCCTGCAGTCACAAAATGTCAAGGTAAGTTAATAAAGGGCAGGGGAACATCTCTAGTTATAAAAGATAAAAGGAAAAAGTCGTATCCCCTCCTAGAGACAGGGAAGCCGACTCCTGTACATTCTTCCCTTCCTAGACGAACCCAAAGTCCCCTGAATCCCTGGCCCTTCCTGTGGCATCTTATCATGTTATGATGTAATACATGACAAAGAAAACTATTAGCTTTAATACTCACATCAAGACATATTTTCAGTTTCATGCATGGCATAGCACTAGACAGTTATACAAGCTGCAAGTATATCTACCCCCATCGGGTTTCTGGGATACCTATGCAGCCTCAGACGCCAAAACGAAGTTCGAACGTGTCACATTATAGTCTGCGGCGACCTGGCGACCTCGTCAGACGCTGGATGCGTCTGTGAGTGTTAATGTCGCTTCTACCAGATAAAGACACAGGTGACTAACACCGGTGTGGCCGCAGTATGTTGAAGTGCACAATTTTAGGGTTCGTACCCTTCCCCTTCACACGGTATGTGACGTCACTAAACCGTGAGATGACCTCCCTCCTAAGGCTCCTCCCACGGCCTCACAAGTTTGTGGGATCGACCTCTCTTTGGTCGTGGCTGATGTAGCCACACCAACTCACCAGCTCTGTACTTGCCAGTGTCCACACCTTGGTCATACCGTCCCTTGTCCTCAGCTGCTCTTCTCAGGTGCTGTCTGGCCACGTCATGGGGACTGCTCATCCTCTCCTGAAGCCCTGCTACGTATTCATTCACCACCATCCTCTCTTATTATTGAGGCCGCCAACACTCTAAATCCAGCAGTAGATAATATATCGTCCCAACACCAGTTTACACGGGCTTGCTTCGGTGGCGTCGTGTATGGACGCTCGATATGCCATCATGATGACATCCAGGTGAGAGTCACAGTCTGGCTGATATTGCACAAACGCTGAGAGCTTGCTTTCCAGTGTGCAGTTGACTCGCTCGACCTTCCCTTCTGACTCTTGGTGGAACGCCGTGACGCGTGTCCTCTTGGCTCCAAGCAGTGCACAGAGTTCTTGAAACAGATCGGTCTCAGAATCTCGACACTGGTCCATACGGATTTGAGGAGGTACGCCACATTTAGAGACGAATGCTAAGAGAGCTTTCATCACTGTGCTGGCTTGCCTGGTTGGGAATGTGAAATATTGAAACTGATAAGAGACGTGTAATAGAGTCTTTCGAATACATCTGCAGTGAACCGTTAATAATGAGTTTTCAAAGAGGGCGGGGTGTGGAGGTAGATGGGGCAGAGTGAGGATGCGGGGCTGCAACAACTGAGTCGATTCCCTTCATAGGTTGTGTTTGTCCCTTCTCATCCCAGCTGCACGTTAAGAGTAAGACGCAACGTCAGTGAACAAAGAGAGAGGTCGAGGGGGGAGGGGCGTACTCTGGAGTCCCAGTGTGGAGAGAGGTCGAGGGGGGAGGGGCGTACTCTGGAGTCCCGGTATGGAGAGAGGTCGAGGGGGGAGGGGCGTACTCTGGAGTCCCAGTGTAAAGAGAGGGCGTGGGAGAGAGAGAAGGCAGAGCACTGAGTGTCACCTCTTACAGGGATCATTTCTAATCATCATGAAGTCTTACAAGAGAAGGTGCTGCTGATATCTGGGGTTCTACAGAATAAAAGAAATAAAAACTTCCCTTTCAAAATGGAGTGTGTTCACCCCTCTAGTCGCATTTCTTTGCAAAATGATCGATTTCCACACCCCGATTGAGGAGGTGGGAACACATTAGTTTCTGAGACTTACATTCGATGTGCATGGGCGGTTACAGATAGAGCAGTCAAATGCTAGTTGTTAAAGCAAGGGCAGGGGCAGAGAAAGCCCTCTGTCTTCACTATCTTGCGCTGGCAAGGCGTTGACAGCAGTCTGCCTCAAGGTTGGCGGTGGCTGTTTTCCATAGGGCGCGCCAGGCAGTCTGGGTGAAGACAGCAGCCCCAAGCTCTCGAGGACGAAGATCTGCGCACTTTAGGTTTGCCTTGAGGTTGTATTTGTGCCTCTGCTCTGTTTGTCTTCTATTGCAGCTGCTTGGGACGAGTTTTCCATAAACAGTGCCTTGGAACCCCAGATTTGTCCATAAGAATGGCATTGTAGTAAGTCAGGAGAAAATACAAGGCAGAGAGCTGTGTTTCATTGATTCATATCTTCCTGCTTCAAATCTCCAGTACTGCACTTCCATGTTTATCAAATCAGGTTACGCGTGTTTTAAAAGGTTCAACAAAAATGTTCGGTGTCTTTGCTTATTTTTCAATGCCCACATATATAATATTGTTCTGAAGCAACAGCAACAGCAACCAACAACAACAACGAGGACACATATTCTCGACACCCCCAGAAACAGTTCCCGAAATACCACCAGCAGAGGAGCCCCTCAGTATCAGCACCAATCCACCAACCAAGACAGATCATCAAAGCCATCAATACCTTCAAGTACGGCAAGGCAGCAGGCCCTGACGGCATCCCCCCAGAAGCTCTCAAGGCAGATGCAGCAGCAGCAGCAGAGATGCTACATCCTCTCCTAGCGAAGATATGGGAGCAGGAGCAAGTACCGGCCGACTGGAAGCTTGGGTACTTGGTAAAGCTTCCCAAGAAAGGTGACCTTTCCCAGTGCGGCAACTGGCGAGGTATCATGCTGCAGTCCATCCCCAGCAAGGTGCTTACCCGGATCATCCTAGAGAGACTGAGGGAGGCATTAAACGTAAGGCTTAGAGCAGAGCAGGCAGGGTTTAGGCAAGATCGATCATGTACAGACCATATCGCTACTCTGCGCATCATCATTGAGCAATCCATCGAATGGCAGTCTCCGCTGTACACAACTTTTGTGGACTTTGAAAAAGCATTCGACAGCGTCGACAGGGAAACCATCTGGAAGCTGATGCAGCACTATGGAATCCCGCAAAAGCTCATAAGCATCATCCAGCAGCTTTATGAGGACTCATCTTGCCAGATTATTCACAACGGGAAGCTGACTGACCCCTTCGCAGTGAAGACAGGAGTGAGACAGGGTTGTATGCTCTCGCCGACAATTTTCCTGATCGTCATAGACTGGATCATGAGAAGAACCACAGAGGGCAGCAGCACTGGCATCCAGTGGACCTTCACCAAACATCTAGAGGACCTGGATTTTGCGGACGACGTCGGCCTCCTGTCCCACAAACAGCAGCATGCACAGTCCAAGCTAACCCGACTAGCGGAGGAGGCAGGAAAGACCGGCCTGAAAATCAACACCAAGAAGACAGAGGTCATGCGTATGAACAACCGACTACATCAGCCACTACAGCTACAGGGAGAAGACCTAGTGGAAACTGACCACTTTGTCTACTTAGGAAGCGTGGTCAACATTGATGGCGGCGCAGACGACGACGTTAAGAGCAGGATTAACAAGGCAAGGGTAGCGTTCAACACCCTGCGTCCCATCTGGAACTCCAAGGCCTTATCCCAGCGCAGCAAAGTTCGCATCTTCAACACTAATGTGAAAGCAGTCCTCCTCTATTGGTCCGAAACATGGCGGGTAACCAACACCATCACCAACAAGGTACAGACTTTTGTCAACAAGTGCTTGCGCCACATCCTCAACATCAGGTGGCCTGAGAAGATCTCCAACACAGACCTATGGAAGAAAACCAACCAGAACCCCATCAGTCAGGACATCAAGAAAAGGAAATGGGGGTGGATAGGTCACACACTGCGCAATCCAGTCGACAACGTCACAAGGCAAGCACTTGACTGGAACCCACAGGGAAAAAGAAAAGTGGGACGGCCCAAACAGTCGTGGAGAAGGTCTGTCGAGAGCGAAGTGAAGGACGCCGGAATGACGTTTACTCAGCTGAGGAGAACAGCCCAGAACAGAGTGCGTTGGCGAGGTGTTGTTGCTCCACGGGGAGTTGACAGGAATAAGTCAAGTAAGTCAAGATTTAATTAGAAGATATAAACATTCTAGGATTTAAGTGTTTATTAAAAATTAACAGAACATCACCAAGCATCTCATTTCTCTCTCCATCATTGTGAATATTTGCTATGGTGATACCATGTACACATAAAGTTATGTATGCACGAAAGTAATCAATCTACACGATATAATCAGGGAGTGTTTTGTATGTCTGTGTTTGGTTTGTAAACTTAAAATGATACAGTTTGTCATAAGAATGAATACATAGCAACGGTTAAAAATCATGTGATGCACTGGATATGAAATGAGCGACATCTCTTCTCGATAAACGATTCTGAAAGTCAAAAAGATCCCTTTGTTTTTTATTTTCTACCAAGTGCTTCATAGTGAAAATGTTTCTCCATTTTCTAAAACATTGACGTGCTCTGAAAAACACGTCATTTTGTTTACAGGTGATACCGACCCATTACTACAACTACTAAGGAGAAGAATGCGATAATATTCATGAGAACGGGCATAATGCGAAATTCACATTTGACACACGTTGGTTTAGTGGAAATTCAAGCTACAAGTCTGTACTCATCAGAAGCATTCCGGCAATCAGCAAGAATCAAACATGAAGATTATGTCTAAAACTGAATGTACATGTGGATGGAACAGTAATCGTTTAGAACAGATGCCATTTATTTAGCAGATAGCAGCTTCAACAGTAATTTTCAGCCCTAAATATTCCCCCATCCCCAACCCCGACTTCCACCAAAGGCCATCCGAATTCCCAAGGAGCTATGCTCTCTAAAAGGTGTTACCTCGCTTAGGAAGGTTGCATGATGTGTCACAATAACTCGCCTGGGCCCGTATGCACGTCAGAAGCGGTTAGCATAAACGCGTTTAGAGCTTAAACGCGGTTAGCTACACGGGCCCTAACCGCGTATAAGCCTGAATTGGATTTGGTATGCACGACGTGCTAAACGGAGACGTAGAGCTTAACGCCAAATAAAAGGTAAGTTATTTATAGATACTGGGAAAACCGGTTACGCTGTGAGCTTCCGGTTGTGCTTCCGGTGCTAAGTGTGGAGGATTCTGAAATATTCAAGATGACTGAAAAAGCCAAAAAGATGGTCCGAAAATCAAACTTCACTGCAGATGAAGTTCGGATTCTAGTGGAGGAACTGCAAGTGGAGCACATAACTCTGTTTAGCAGCCACATCGCCACAGTGCCGGAGACAGTGAAGAGCGAAATTTGGGAAAGGATCAGCACAAAGGTCAACGCCTGCGGGGTGGCAGTTCGAACTGCGAATGACTTGAAAGAGAAGTGGAGAGCCTTGAAAGGCGCTGTATTAAACAGAAAGAGGGACGAGAGGAAGACGGGAGGGGGGCCGGCTCCAGCACCAGCAGTACCGTACGAGGTCGCCATCCTCTACATCATTGGGGAAAGGTCCAACTTGATCTGTGATGAGTTACTGTTTTGTATCGTTATCATTCCACATGAATTAAATAATGCATTTCACTGCTTAATTCTGTAAACTTTCACATGATTTCATCCCCCAACCCCACCTTCCATCCCCACCCCCCATTCCAACCCCCCTTCCCCAGCCCCATCCCCACCCCCCATCAACCCCATCCCCACCCCCCATCCCCACCCAACATCCCCACCCCCCTCCCATCCCCACCCCATCCCCACCCACTATCCCCACACCCCTATCCCCACTCCTTGTGTTTGGTGTCATCAGTGTTCGGAACAAGCCCTAGCGCAGGACTCATCTGATGTTTACTCTATTTGGTGTGTCCAGAATCTGATGCTAGCCTTTTTTGTCGACGAGTAGTATCGATGGTCAATACTGGTCATAAGTAGAGCTGCTTTACTTGATGTATGTGCTTTTGGCAAGACGTACATATTTCGCAGTCAGAAAGGAATGATGTGGGATTAAAAAAGGAACACTCAAACTGAAGCTGTCACTTTTCTAATGGCAGACACCAGAAATATTAAGCTTTAAGAGTTAATATGCTCAGTTTCGCTATCATTGATTGACTACTGTATTTTTCTCTCTCTACCATTCGAAGAATGTTGAATTACAAAATGACATTGAGCCTCTATTAAAATGACACTCTGTTTACATTTTATCATTTGACGACCGCTTACGTGTTTCAGGGCAAGTAAGACAGTTGAGACAAAGGGGATATCGGAGTTCATTCCAATGGAACTGCAATCTTTGATGAAGACTGTCTATTTTGCTGGTGTGATAGGGAACTAAATCATAATGTCAAAAGCATCTTGTCTGGGCTAAATGATGACGTCATCAAACCCGTTTTGTATGCCTGTTCACCACATGGTTGGTCTCCATCAATAAT
>JAWQFJ010016085.1:0-5000 GCA_034096865.1 Theodoxus fluviatilis
AAAGGCTGATAGGCCGCAAAACTCCATTCACCACCACCACTGCAGCCGTCGCCACCGCCATTACCATCATCATCATCTTTACCACCATCATCAACATCTTTACCACCACTACCACCACGGTCGTCAACGTCATAATATATTATTATTTATATAAACCCAGATTTCTCCGTCCCAGGGATAGAACCAGGGAACTGCGCCTCGCATATCGTGCAACCCCAATGCATGCTTGCCCATCTCCGCCTGTCAAAGACATGGTTTCATCAAGCGAGTAGAGGCTGAGGGGCTGACCTTGTACTCATGCAAGAGGGGAGAGCACTGGGGGGTGGGCTGTTAGGAACTGGTGTATATTCTAAACAAGTTTGAAGGGTTGGGAAGTTCCTGTATATACTGTTTGTCTTTTTGCTTTGG
The DNA here is from genome assembly GCA_034096865.1 of Theodoxus fluviatilis. NCBI lineage: Eukaryota > Metazoa > Mollusca > Gastropoda > Cycloneritida > Neritidae > Theodoxus > Theodoxus fluviatilis. The sequence goes on from JAWQFJ010016085.1 coordinate 409, forward strand.
CCCTTCGTAGACGTTGAACCAACGCTAACGACACAAGGTTGCAGCCAGTATAACATCCCACATTGTCACGATATTTAAATAAACCCAGATTTTTCCGTCCCAGGGATAGAACCACGGCACTGCGCCTCGGACATTGTCCAACCCCAAAGCATGCTCGCCCATCTCCGCCTGTCAAAGACATGGTTTCAACAAGCGAGTAGAGGCTGAGGGGTTGACCGTGTACTCATGCAAGAGGGGAGAGCATCATCTCTGTCTTCTAACCCCATTCTGCTCTCTTCAGTTAATCATCAGCGTGAACTGAAAACAAGTAAGGGATCTCTATGGGCAGTGGATGTAATGACCAACAATCTGACGAACTGTAGCGCTGCCGTGCATTATATAAGGTCAGCGCCCTGCCGAATTTAACATTAGAGGTCATGAAAAACGGGCTCTGCCGCATGAAGCATTAGAGGTCATGGAAAATTGGCCAGAGCGCGACTGCAGTTTGTCAACATAATGAACCTTTCGCAGCCCCGCCCACCGCGTATACCGCCAGCCAATCAGTACGCGTGTACTTGCCATACAGTCCCTACTGGCAGTTCCCACAAGGCGTAATTTAGACCAAGGCGACTTGTGTTCAGAAATAAACCGTGCTTACGCTCCGGGTAAAAACCCCAATGGTCTGGTTAAAACGCGTGCATGGTGTGTGTAGTGTGTGTGTGTGTGTGTGTGTGTGTGTGTGTGGGAGGGTGTGTGGGTAGGTGTGTGGGTGGGTGTGTGGGTGGGTGGATGGGTGGGTGGGTACGGGGTGGGGGGACAACCGATATCATCAGTGATCGTCGTAGGAAACTGTTTATGACTGCAATTTTCAACAGTTTTCATTACCTCAGTAGAGTTCTATTTGTCACAGATTCGTTTTGGGCGGAGCGATGCGAAGGATGATTCATGTTCCGGCATTGACACTATGCAGGAATTACATCGGCAAGTTCATCCATGAAAAATGTCCATAACATACGCTTACACACATTTCGCGCATACATAACCGGGCTCATACATAAACAGGAGCACTCACACAGAGACACATACGCACAGACGACATACATGTATGCGCACGCTAAACATAATGCATGCGTTTGCATGTGTATTCACATCCTCTCCAAAACACACAAACGCAGTCGCACATATTCACGCTTTGAATCATAAATATGAGGCACTCAAATCTGTACAAGAAATCGAAAACTTCCAAGCAAAATCCTTACACATAATATGTGTGCCCGCGGGCCAGCACGCACGCACACACGCACACACACACACACACACACATACACACACACACACACACACAGACACACACACACACACACACAGACACACACACACACACACACACACACACACACACACACACACACACACACACACACACTCACGAGTCCCCGAATGAAAATTTACTTAATCGTTCTTGAGATAGTTGTCACCAACTTTTCCGTTTCCTCTATGCTGACAGTCTGTCTGAGTGTCTGTCTGCCTGCCTGTCTTCTTGCGTGCCTGCTTGTCTGCCTGCCGTTCTGCCTGCTTGTCTGTCTGCCTGCTTGTCTGTCTGCCTGTCTGCCTGTCTGCCTGCCTGTCTGCCTGCTTGTCTGCCTGCTTGTCTGCCTGCCTTCCTGCCTGTCTGTCTGCTTGTCTGCCTGCCTGCCTGCCTGCCTGCCTGCCTGCCTGCCTGCTTGTCTGTCTGTCTGTCTGTCTGCCTGCCTGCCTGCTTGTCTGCCTGCTTGTCTGTCTGCCTGCCTGCCTGTCTGCCTGTTTGCACACCTGCCTGCCTGTCTGCTTACTTGTCTGCCTGCATGTCTGCCTGTCTGCTTGCCTACCTGTCTGTCTTTCCACGTCATAATTATGAAGAGGACACTCATCACCGAAGTCAGCCGTTTACCTGAACCAAAGGTCCTAAATCACTGGGCACCCTGGCTGTCAGCAGTAAAAGTGCTTCCCACTCCACCGTCCCTGTCTCCATGGCTCTCTGACAACAGAGCCCTCTTCAGCTCCCACCCTGCACTCCAGGCACACTGAACAGACCCAGCCCGACACGGGTGATGGGTATATTGCCGTCCAAAGGCGAGAGTTTGCCCTGGAATTACGACTGAAATAAAACCAGAGAGCTCGTACGTAGGCTGCGGAGGAGCAGTAGAACGGGGAGAGGGAAAGACAGACGGAGAGAGAGGAGGAAAGAGAAGTAGAGTGGGACGTTACCGTAAATCTTTCGCAAGAAGTGCTCTTGGAATTGCCGGTTGTGCGTTGCGTCTAGCGCGGCATCAACGGTGGTTAAGGTCGCCATCTTGTTACGAAAGTGTAAGGCTGCTTACACGGAGGCCTTTCCGCCAAGCTAAAATGTGACCGGTTTTCCCAAACTGAGTCACTTGGATAGCCTACTTTGTTCAAATCGAAATGCGGCCTAAAATTCATCCAAGGGGGTCACTCCATCGACGTCGAGAGTTGACTCGATTCAGAAAGAGGAACCATTCCCACGTATATACTCGGAGGATGTCAGATTTCAAATCTTTTACTGAATGGTTATCTTTGACGTCTTTCAGTTTCAATTTCAGTGTGGAAAAAACATCGTCTGACTGCGTATCACCGCACCTGATCATCACATCCTTTCTGTCGTTCTCACAAATAGATCGGTCAAGTGTATGGTGTGGTTACACACCTCAGGCTCTCATCTAAACGCTTAGCTCCTTTTCATTGCACGTTGAGGAATGTATACAGCAATCAGCTCTGGGCAAATTTCACTGATGTAGCTCGAATGCAAGGAGGGGGTTGCTATGCAAAATGTAGCTCTAACTTGGAAAGCTCTTTTCTTGAAAAGGTCTTTTTGGGTACATGCTTATCCAAATCAGGATGACTCAGCAACCACTGCGCATTAAAAAAAATGTTGGTATCAATTTGAAGAGCATTTAGTGTACTTCACGAGGACACATAAATATGACGATCAACAAAGATGTCCGAGCGACTCATTGCGAGAGGAAAGGTCCCGATTACGCACCAAGAGCACTGCGGGATATATCCTGTTGCAAGGATGATTAGAACACTTTATCGTGATACGTTTTTTCAACTGGATTTTTTACATCTTTTTGTATGTATGTGTGTGTGTATGTATGTATGTATGTATGTATGTATGTATGTATGTATGTATGTATGTGTGTGTGTGTGTGTGTGTGCGTGCGTGCGTGCGTGCGTGCGTGCGTGCGTGCGTGCGTGCGTGCGTGCGTGCGTGCGTGCGTGCGTGCGTGCGTGCGTGCGTGCGTGCGTGCGTGCGTGCGTGCGTGCGTGCGTGCGTGCGTGCGTGCGTGCGTGCGTGCGTGCGTGCGTGCGTGCGTGCGTGCGTGCGTGCGTGCGTGCGTGCGTGCGTGCGTGCGTGCGTGCGTGCGTGCGTGCGTGCGTGCGTGCGTGCGTGCGTGCGTGCGTGCGTGCGTGCGTGCGTGCGTGCGTGCGTGCGTGCGTGCGTGCGTGCGTGCGTGCGTGCGTGCGTGCGTGCGTGCGTGTGTGTGTGTATGTGTGTATGTATGTATGTATGTATGTATGTATGTATGTATGTATGTATGTATGTATGTATGTATGTATGTATGTATGTATGTATGTATGTATGTATGTATGTATGTATGTATGTATGTATGTATGTATGTATGTATGTATGTATGTATGTATGTATGTATGTATGTATGTATGTATGTATGTATGTGCTTGGAGATACAGAAACTTGGCTTCCACTGCAGGATTTATGTGCTGGTGGTAGGGGCGCTGGGAAGCGTTCACGCCTGATATGTCAGCGGTCTGCACCTCAGTGGCATACCCAGATGCAAGGCACGAAGCATCGCCAAATATGCCTCTGTCAGCGCGATGATTGGATCGCGCATCGCCTGGAAACAGAGATGCAGCAAAGTACTACCATGAGACTTTTCTCACAAAGCCTTAATTCAACACTCGCAATACTGACAATCGCTTGCCTGTGTGGGAACGATGTGCCTGTCGGCTGTAGGGCTTACTGATACCTCCCGGGACAACAGGCAGATTGCAACCAAACTGCCCTGTGTTGGACATCGAGACATGTCGCCAGGATAACTTTGTGAAGCTCTTAACTGTCGATAGCCTGTCGCATCTGGGACCGATAACCATGAGACCCTCGATATCGTGCGCGATTATGGTGCTGTGACGCGCCTCTTCTTGTTCGGATTTCGCGTGATGGTTTCTGCGGTCTCTTGGATGTTTCATTTTCTTGTCTATTTGATGTGATATTCTCAGTGCACCGAAGTGTGTATTTTTTCGAGAATAAAGTCAATTTGATATGTATATATGTATGTATGTATGTATGTATGTATGTATGTATGTGCGTGCGTGCGTGCGTGCGTGCGTGCGTGCGTGCATGCATGCATGCATGCATGCATGTATGTATGTATGTATGTATGTATGTATGTATGCATGAATGTATGTATGTATGTAAGTAATTTATAGAGCGCCTGAATTCAGCACTTCTGCTGCTCTTCGGCGCTTTGCACAACAGCATATTGTCGTTTCAGTCTTGGAAGAGGAAGGTCTTTAGGCCTCTTTTGAAGCTGGAC
>JAWQFJ010016085.1:10000-30000 GCA_034096865.1 Theodoxus fluviatilis
CTTCTGCGGGTATTGTGAAGAAATTATACGTTACGATAGTCTATTGTGACTATTTTTGAATAGTTTTTTATCTAACAATGCCGATCACCTCCACTGCAGAAAGGATTTTGTCGTTGAAGCTGCGCTAACCCCTCTGTTGTCTTCAACGTGTCAGCCATGTCGACATGTTCGCGTTATCTGCCTCGTTTTAAAACTAACATGGCCGCCGCGTGAATAAGGTCTATTGAGACAGCAGTAGCTCCCCGACCACTTAGGACTGTTGCAAAGACCTTTCCCTTGCTTTGGCCTGGGATTCACCCGTCTTCACCCATCACATCACAGGCTGCAGTGTCGATCTATAAATTCTCACCGAGCCAAAGACGTACTCCACACGAAGGTGAAAAGCTAGAGGTCAAGGCCGTACGTCAGGACTGCATTTCATTTTCCCCTCTGTCCTCTTTCAAAGCCGGGAAGACATGGCGCGTATTTCACCCGTTTCACCGATATATATATATATAAAACAATAGTTTAGCTCTTCGTATTATGTTTGTATTAGAGTCTGAATATTTACATTCAGCCACTTGTGTGCATGCTCTTTTGGAAACGCGTACTCGCGGACACACGCGCGCGCGCACGCACACACACACACTCACACACACGCACACGCACACACACACAAATTCACATGTCTGTACATCTGTCATTCCTTTGACAAAACAGTATTCTGTTGTTGCATATTACTTGCTGAACAATGCTCCTCTGTTATTCACTGTAAGTCTATAGTGCTACTCGCCGAATTGTACCCATCATCCCTGGTAAAAGGCAGTGACCGGCCTTAGCATGTTTACTTCTGTATGGACATTGATATTTCTTGTATCATCTGAGTACGCAATTTGAACGCATAATGTATGTACATAGCCACATCTCTATTTCTTTGACCGTCTTTTCCATCTATCAAATGCTTTAATTGAGAGTGTGTAGACAGTTCCATATGTTTGGCGATATATTTTTCTCTCAGCTCTTTATATCTGACACAATGTAGGATAAAGTGCTTTTCATCCTCTATTCTCTCTTTACAGGATGGACATGCATTATTTTCGCTTTGATTCTTTGCATAGCGCTTATTCGTGCCAAGCGAGTTGAGACCCATTCTAAATCGGATGAAGGCATCTCTGAACTTCTTAATTGTAATACCATTGAGATATCTTTCACTCATAATCCTACTTTTGTATGATCTGTAGAATACAAATCTCTCCCTTTCATTGATTTGTGATGCCCATTCCTGATGGTATCAGTCTTGTAATCTCTGTGTTAGATTTCCTAAGAAAGCCTCCTCATTTGTTGTTCCACCATTTTCCCCAACGTACGCAAAGCCCAGCGTGGATAGACACTCTTCTACATCTTCTACCCTGTTCCAATGCTTTGATGTAGATGGTCTTTGCGACATCAAAAGGGCCTGCTTTGAGAGTATGTCTATCAACATTTTACATAACCTAAGCCAGTATTTCACTGATTTCAATATCGCATCTATATATAATGGATATCTTCCGGTTTCACCATATACCATGCTATTTGGTTATCTGGCATTTATATTAAGGAATCTTTTACAGGCAAAAATTTATGCCTTTTCCACACTCTTGTTTGGTCAGGCCCATACTTCTGCTCCATAAAGTAGGGCTGTTTTCACTTGGAAATCACAAAGCTTAAAATATACAGTAGTATTCAAGGTCTGTAAGCGCCTCATGTTTTGTAGTAACTGCACAGTCTTTTGCTTTGCCTTCACTGCCTGACATTCTAGTGCTAAGCTGATGGACAGCTTTGTTGTAAAGATAAAACCAAGATACCTGTATGAATTTACGATTTCTAATTCTGTATCATTTCATAGCCATCTCTCCCCTTTTGTCAGATATCCCCCTCGTCTAAAAACCATGACTTTCGTTTTTTCTACATTAACACAGAGACCTAGTTTACTGGATACTCGGGCCAGATTGTCTATTTGGCACTGGAGATCCGCTGGTGTGGTGGACAGAAGTGCAATGTCGTCAGCAAACAGAAGCTGATAGATCTCCATCATCCCAGGAAGCAACTGTATTCCATGTCTACCGTTTGCGCGTATATAATTGGCAACATATGTGATATATATATATATATATATATATATATATATAGAGAGAGAGAGAGAGAGAGAGAGAGAGAGAGAGAGAGAGAGAGAGAGAGAGAATTGTCGAACTCTCAACTGCACCTTGGCGTACGCCGACCAGACACTCAAAAAGTCCTGAGATATCTGCGTCCCACTTTACACACGCTTGATTGTGTGTATACATAGCTTTGAGCATTCTTAAGCATTTGGTGGGTACCTCAGCTAATTCTAAATTTTTCCATAAGCATTCCCTATTAACAGAATCATACGCTATGATGAACGCTGCATATTATTTCCACCTACCGCCTCTGTACACATTCTTGACACATTCGCTTACAAGGTAAAAATATGGTCAACTGTAGAATGATCTGCTCTGAATCCTGCCTAATCTATGCAAATGTTGTTGCTTTCCTCTACCCATTTCTGAAGTCTCCTAGTCAATATAGTACAGAATACGTTGATAAGAATGCTGAGCAGAGAAATGCCTCAATAGTCTTCAGGGTCTAGACTATCTCCTGCCTTTAAAGTGGGTATGATCAGAGACGGGTTCCAAGTCTGTGGGAAATACTGATTTGCATATATAATATTAAATAGTTTGGTGACGAAGGGAATGATTTTATAGCGTGCTTCTTTTAGAAACTCACCAGGGATTTCGTCAATCTCCGGAACCTTCCTTTTTCCAAGTCTTCTTAGAGAGAGAGAGAGAGAGAGAGAGAGAGAGAGAGAGAGAGAGAGAGAGAGAGAGAGAGAGAGAGAGAGAGAGAAAGAGAGAGAGAGAGAGAGAGAGAGAGAGCTTCGTAGGCAAATTATTCTTATTGGTGATAAGACAAGCATCCCTTCTGAAGACTTTATACGTCATATAAATACAAAAATTTGACAAGCAGGTGGGTTCGTTTTCGTATTCAAAACACAATGTTTTGATATTTGACTGAAACAAAAAGAAAGAGCTGTCCATTGCATATAACAGGAGCTATGAAGGATACAAGGAAGATGTTTCATAGCATCATTTCCAGTCCGATGTATTTTGCACCCAAAATTTTGGTGTGTGTTTTTTTAAACCAAAGAGCAGTTGTCAACGTGGTGTATGGTTACCTGGGCACAATGTGTGAAAGAAGAAAGCGAAAAATAACGACATAACTGTGCTGTATGTCACCTCTTAAACGCTGTATGTTGTAGATTCTCGCAATAGAAATAAGTTCAGAACTGAAAAGTCATGGCAGCCAGTAAGCCCATTCGTTGCTCAAAGACTTCAAGATTCACAGCCTGAAGAGTTTCAGTGACATCATGAAGAAAAAAAAGGCCTGGACATGTTTTGGCCTTGACCCAATGTTGACTTCGATGAAGATAGCCATTGACAGAAAATCGACTGGGGGAAGTCATGTGATCAAAGACAAGTTGTCATGCTACGTAGCCCTTCCTCGCACCTGACGCAATAATCTTTCTTGTCTCAGCTAAAGAGATTGTTCGGGCGGTGTGAAGCTACTTTTGCAAACTTTTCAGCATGGAGAGCTTTTTCTTCCTCCTCCTCACGACACCTAATTCCTTCTAGGCCTTGCCTCTTTCCGTGCACCTCGCTACCAGCACATAAACCTCTTCTTGCCCTTGTCGTCCCTGGCAACGCACACACAGGAAGCTTTTCCTCAAGGACTGGTACAACCCCCACAGCGCCTGCCTATCCACGCCTCCGTTCGCCTCGCCTGACTGCAGTGTTTTGTGTATGGGTAAACGGAGCCCGGAATTTCTCTCCCTGTCTCCTCGATATTTTTCTTTGTGATTTCCTATCATCGAATCGAGGTTGTTTAATCCTTCGATTATCCCATCGACGTCGAGTCTGTAATCTTGTTCCCGTCCGCCCTTCCTTTGTTGGTGCAGCCGTGTCCTGCAACCGACGACATTAAAATTTTTGTTTCTCAGGGTTTCCGATTTCGTCTACTTGTTCAGACTTATTTTGTACGTCTGCATTTGCTATAGTGGTTATCAACAAAACATGTGTCTGGTTATTGCATCTGATAGTCCATTTATCCTACTTTCTGCCTGCCTGCCTGCATGCATGCATGCATGCCTACCTGCCTGCCGCCTACCTGCCTGCCTGCCTGCCTGCTTCCGTGTCCGTCAAACCGTTTACCTCTGACTCTATGTCTTTCTCTCTGCCTGCACACCAGTCTGCCTGCCTGCCTGCTGGCTTATCTATCAATTACTCGGTTTGTGTGTATATGTGTGTGTATGTGTGTGTGTGTGTGCGTGTATGTGCGTGTATGCGCATGCGTATGCGTGTATATGTGTGTTTGTGTGTGTGCCTGTGTGTGTCAATGAAATGAAGTGCCGGGGTCGGACGCAAATAAACCAAGAAAGAAAAAAAGGGTGACAATAGGTACGACAATTGTGTAGTCTTTCTTGAGAAAGTAGCCCTGAGAAAGGCTGTTTTTGTTTGTACATCGTACGCTGGGTAAGAAGAGTTTTCTTTCTGGGAGGTGAGCCGAGGCCCGTCTTCCTAGAGTCTGTCTCTTCTCAGGTGGCGAGCGCACGCTCTCTCTGCACGGTCTCTTTCTCTTGGCAAGCTTTCGGAATCTCTTCCTTCTTTGGGCCAAAGACGAGAGAGGCTGGCGGGCGACGGCTCTTAAATGTGCACAACGAGATACTGTCTAGACAAAACGTACGCTCGCCACCCGAGAGGCGACAGACTCTCTAGGAGGACGGGACTATTCTCACCCCCTAGAGAGGAAACTCTTCTTACCCAGCCTACGATCGACGGACAAAAACGGCCCTACTCAGGGCCACTCTCTCTCAAGAAAGAATACACTTGTCGGACATGTTGTTACCCTTTCTTCCTTTCTGTGTGTATGTGTGTGTGTGTGTGTGTGTGTGTGTGTGTGTGTTTGTGTATGTGTATGTGTGTGTGTTTGTGTGTACGTGTGTACGTGTATGTATGTTTGTGTGTATGTGTGTATGAGTGTTTGTGTGTATGTGTGTATGTGAATATGTGTGTGTATGTGTGTTTGTGTGTATATGTGTGTTTCTATGCCTCCATCTGTTTGGCTACCAATCCTTCCATCCGCCCTTCACTTAACCCATCGTTCATCAAGCACAAACATGATGAAGAGGTAAGGATTTGCATAAATGTCATGATTTAAAACATTCTTCAATGAACTATTGACCACTCGTGGTTATACACAATAATAAAGTATATATATGTATGCGTGTCCTTGAATAAGGAGACACACAACCTTGGCAGCTGCTTGTAGTCTCTGTCTAATATGACCTAGTCTTGGGGTGTTGATAATATTATTATCAAGCCATGGAGTTCCAAAATGAGTGTGTGCTATTCATGTGAAACTCTGCATGATTAATTCATGAAGTGATTGCTTCTTGTGACGAACAATATCGTGATATCTTCAGCAAGGAGTCTATGGACAAAGCAATCTTTGTGACGCTTTCAATGTTAAGGCTGACCTCATTTCTTTGCGCCTTGCAATACCTTCTTCTCCGTCGCCATATGTGGACCTCCTCCACGAATGAAGTGCCAACACTGGGACTTCTTTTCGCTTCTTTTCAATTTCACCCTTTAGAAATGACGGCATTAATTGTACGTGAAAGCCCGAGTGGCACCGTGACCACTTACAGGACAATCAACGTGAGATACAGACAGCTCCTTCCATTCATCAATAATTATTCATGGAAAGTCATAACAGAAAGGCGATTCCGGAGGAAAGGGAACTGAATCTCATAGACACTCTTTCATTATCTAGGCACTTCTTTACAGGGCCGTAATTGAGGCGTTGGCGGGATCAGTAGGTTGAAAGCCAAAGGCGAGGGAGTTGGAACCAGGCCAGGAACTTGGAGGCTAATGGAAGCGGGGGATTTCTGGCTTTGTAGTGCTGCAACTCACTAATTCCTGAGTCAATAGAGCCAAGCTTCACTGGGCGTGAGAAAGCCGCTCGTCTCCCAGTGGGTTGCAAGGTAACTAGCTAGCAGTTAGGGACACTATCTATCGGAGTTGCACAGCGTCAATTTAACTGAAAGCTAGTTACCTTGAAGCTAACGCGAGTAGCTGAATGTTAGTCCTGCTACGTCACAATGTAATAAAGAGAGCTTTTTCATTGGTTAGTTGATGAATGCAACGAGCTATTTGATTGGGTGGGTTGGGGATTTTCCACACGGAAGGAGGCGAACGCACAGCGTCAGCGAGAGAGTTGATACGAGCCCAGCCAAGCTTCGCGCACTTTATGTATACCTGACGCGTGGACCTCAGCGACACCAGGAAAGATTATAAATACATTGTAATTGTCGTCGAACCTTCCTTTGGCTGTGTTTATAATACAACTATCTTCAGTTTTCGCGTCTTTCAGACAGCTTACCAGATTATCGGCAATGGATCAATCTCGAGAACGATTGTGTTGCTTTTGACTGGTAACAAAATTTTACCGCCAAAAGCACGGTAAATGAATTAAACCTCGTGTAGATTATGAGCAACTAGCGGGTACCCTTGCTACGCACTGCTGATGTGTGAATATTTTATAGCATGTTTACATACAAACTCTGACTTGGAAATACCAAACACATTGATAATAAAAGAAGAGTAAGTACTGTTACATGTTGAAAACTGCATAAAAATAATAAAAAAATAAAACTTTTCCGGGGTTCGAACCCAATGACTTTGGGACTTGCGAGTGTGCACAGTCCCGCGCTTTATCCCCCACGTCTACTGACTCACATGACATCATAGCGAGTCGTTAACGTATATATATGATCTGCGTTCGTCCACCAAAAATGCGAGCATAGGACGAAGGCCGACTCAAACTTACGAGGACCTAAAAAAGTCACTTCGAAGTCAAATTTGATCACGAAAAATACCCTACTACCCCTTCCCAACCGTCCCAACTCCACAAAGGATCAAAGCGATCTCGATACACCCGATTTCGTCTCTGATATCGCTGACGAAAACTCTAGTGAATGATCGCCGCCATGTTTACCTTCCAACTAAGGGACTTTAGAGCTGCTCCGACCACCTCTAAATTATTCCCGCTAACTTAGCTGTCAGGTAGTCAAACTGGCGCACGAGCAACCCAGTTAAGCTATCCGGCGCTGATTTAGCTGGTAGGTTGCGTTTTAGCTGACAGCTAGCCGATAACGGCTTGTTGAGCAACCGGCCCCAGGTCACTCGCCATGTGGCACGCAGCTCGGCAAAGACCCAGTCTGACAAGGCCACGCTCCACCCTGCACGGTACGGTACTGTAAGCTTGCAATGTTGAAGATCTATCCAGCAGACATAATCCATTCCTGATCACGCACATTGTCTGTCAGGCACTAGCAATACAATCAATGTGTTCATGTACAAGAAAATGCAGCTGTGGCAAATTATGAATAAAACCTTACCATCTGAGTGTGCTCATTTCTGTTATCTCACTTCCCCATACTAAATTCTCTTTAGTAGTCAAACATAAAAGAAGTCCACAACTCTGTGGAAACTTTATTCACGTGGACACAAGTATAATTTTAAACAAATTAAAAGAACTTAAGCAATATTCAGACGAGGAAGACGAGAAAGAAATGGAGTTTTCTAAGCACTTACAAACAGCTACCTGACGAAGACAGACGTGAAGAAAGCAAAGCGAAAGAAACAAACAAAATGATGTGTCTGTAATGTCAACATTTTGATGTTTTACGAATTTACAGCAATGATGCTATGATTTATCAATTGCTTCCATATGCCTGAAGACGACAATCTAATTCTGAAACGCGAATAGCCACTCCATAAACTTCTTGTTGTCGTTTGACATCACTTTACGAAAAATAAATCATGATCAAAAGCGAAATGTCTGTGCAAATGCCTCATATCCAATGGTGGAGATTATTAAGAAACTAAAACGATCTCTAGAACATTTTCAATCACGTGCACCAGTGTCTTCTTTAGACACTAGGAAAATGCACACTCGAGGAAACAGTGTATGGCAAGAGGCAGTATGGTTTGATGTCCTGAATTAGTATTGGAGAAACAAAAGCAGTAATGGATATATCCCTTTTTTAGGATTAAGCAAAGGCAAGTTGATATACAAGAAGGCGTTGAATGTGCTGATTTGTACATAACGTACTACATTTAGGGGGAAACACATGAATAATCCCTACATAAAACTACGTTCACAAGGTGCACCTTCTCAGCCATGAATAACTAGCACGTTTTGAAGATAAGAAAACCTCAGAGTAAGTGCTGCGCATGTTAAAGGCATTGTTATCATTCGTTCTGTCACCTGTTGTCTATGATAACAAGATAACTCTTTTTCTCAGACGGACTACAGGGCAGCTACATTTCAAGATGAAAAATTCTATTCCATAATTTGGAGTATGCAGGGGGACAGGCACTTTCCGCTTCAGACGAATGAGTCTGGATACCACAGCGTGGGTTCTGTTGCCAAAGAAAAACGCTTCATCAAAGGAGCAACGTCTGGTGAACGAAGAAAGCCCGCTGTGATAATTTTTCCTAATTCCGTGGTTGCTCTCCTACTAATGAGATTTGTGGCACTACCTGCGTCAGCCATTCTGGCCGCTCACAAAAAGTTGGTTTCAAGCCACTAAATTACTCCTGCATGTTTGATAAATTGACCCGAGATGGAACTTTCCACACTAAGGCGAGCACTATCTGTTATCTGCACAGAAGACGGGTAACCGGTTGTAAAGCACAGACATTATTCCAAGTGAATTAATTGATTGACATGATCACGTCTGATTAGATGCACCTATCAAATACACAGTTATTCACATGAAATTTACCAAAAATAAACTCATTCAGGATATCATTTTAAGTACTTATAGAGATGGAACTGCAAGTGGCGCAATCTGAATGGGAATACTGTCATTGTACCTACAGTAAACACGGATTTCTTTTGTTTTTCACCTGTGCTATTTTTTGTATTGATGCATGGCTCTTGAGACAGTTAGACAGTAGATTAAACAACCATCATTTGACAGGATAATCAAGGAATGGCAATGATGGGCAGGGAGACTATAAAGGGACACCTTCAATGGTCATATTCAATATGTCAATCCTTACCAAAAACGTTACTCTACACAATATTGAAAATCATAAAGCAGAGAGGGGTAAAGTAATCGGAAAAAGGATGTTTAGTATCCACGTGTTTTCACAGCAACGGAACAGCTTATTTTAGCAGACTACGAAGTGGTTGTCGGTAGTCGAACTCGTGCTGACAGTTCAGTGGACGGAAATAAAAGTGCTCCGCTCCAGAGACCAAGTGGAGCACGACAGCAACTGAGGCAGATGCACAGGTATCACAGGTTATAATATCACAAGAAGCCATTTCCACCAGAATCTCTATCCATGTTGGTGCACGTTTACTTCTGGTTGAACTCATCTCCATGGAATGCCTCGGTAGTATTGAATGCTCTTCCTACATGTGTCACACGTGATTGTTGTGTCGAAAAGTATCAGCTGTAGAAAAATGGTCGACGTGCTGGATTGCTCCATTCCAAAATGGAGATTGAGGTACACGCACGTTCACTGAGTATCGTCCTTCCCAACAGCCCTGTTTTAACAATCACATGTCAGGCTAAATTCGCAGATGGTCCTCATTTAACAGATCCATGAACTAAATTTGTTATTACTCGTGATCCAGATCTTCCAAAGTTTACACCATGTAGAAAGTACTGAACCAGTGCCAACGTTCTTCGGAGTCTCTTTCTCCATATAGTGAAACTTTTACAACACACCTTTTGAACCCCATTGAAATAAGTGTATGTATGACAGTCGCATTGTTGCATGTTATTAACGACGATAAATTTCAGTGCGTCCACAACCTACCGAGTCCATGAATCGCTGGATTTGTCATCCAGATCTTGACATCATCATTTCTTGAACATTAAGGGAAGTACTCTCAGTCATAGTACGCAGCGTAGACGGACCCTACAGCAATGAAGGACTGGTCCTCGTAGCTGGCTGTGGCGTAGTTGTCCAGTTTGGGCTCCCACAGGCATCTGCTGGCGTACTGCATCGACTGCTCGTTCTTCTCCACGATCATCACCGTGGCCACGATCTTGTAGCGGGTCAGCCCCGAGTTCTTGACTCGCTCCTTTATGAGCTCGGACAGGGACTTGCACAGCAGGGGGAACTTCTTGGGGTCGTAGGCTTTGCCCTTGAGGTAGCCCTCCAGCACGGAGGAGATTATCTGCTCGGCCTTTTGGATGGAGAAGCGGTGGCTGTCCTCTGGCTCCAGCTGGTAGGTGTTCTCATAGTGCACTACCTCCTGTGTCGGCGCCAGGTTTCTCGCCCCTCCCAGGCGACCCAGCAGTCGCAGCTTGGTCCGCACGCGACCTGTGGCGAGATAAAAGGTAAAGGTTTGGTTTTATACAGAGACTCATCACCCATGTTTGGGTCTCAGACCGCTTTACACTTTACCCCCTGATCACTGGGCAGCTTGATCAATCCTTTGCTAGTACTCACAACAAACAAAGTGACAGACACTTAAGACGAACTCAATCAGGTACCAGCACCAAATTCACTCCCATGGGAGTATTCCAACCCGGTGCTGGCTCTTGGCCGCATTCAAGGGTTAACCGCACTACAGTTTGCCAACATTGCCCTCTGAGGTGCCCGATTTTACTCCTGGGTGGGAAGAAGCAATGGTAGTTAAGCATCTTGCTCAAGGATGCAACTCAGAGAACTGCGTAGCTTCGAACATCGTACCCATTAGCCGCGAGATACTGCAGGACAAGCGCGCTAACCACTCGGCCACAGAGCCATCCCAATGACAAGGGAGGAAATACAACACCATGTGGGTGGCATTGTGACCATTATGACGACCGAGACGAGATGACGATAACAGTGGTGGTTGTGGTTGTAGTGCTGTTGCAATGGCGGTGTTGGCGTTGGCGATGGTGGTGTTGGTGGTGATGGTGTTGAAGATAGTGGCAGCGCTAATTGTGAGGCTGGCGGTGGTTAGATCTTGTTGTACTGATTCTTCTTGTTCTGCAGCTGTAGTAGTTGTAGTGGTAGTAGTAGTAGTAGTAGTAGTAGTAGTAGTAGTAGCAATAGTAGTAGTAGTAGCAGTGAAATAGTAGTAGTGGTTAGTAGTAGTCGTAATAGCAGTTGTACTAGTAGTAGCAGCAGCAGCAGCAACAGCAATTGTAGTGGTGGTGATGATGATGATGTTGGTGGTGGTGGTGGTGGTGGTGGTGGTGGTGGTGGTGGTGGTGGTGGTGGTGGTGGTGGTGGTGGTGAGTGGGTGGGTACAGTCTAATATGGGAATCTCATGAGTGGATCACAGCTTTCTCATTTTAAAGAACATTTCATCCATGAGTTGATTCTTGCGTGGAGGCCGAGGCAGTGAAAAGGAGTTTATGATTTTTGACATTCTGCGAAGATATCAGAGTAGCGGCCAACAAGACATTGCCTGTCGCCAATAAGTGACGATGAATTGCGCTATAGACAACATTCAAAAAGATCAGAAGAGAAGAGACCGAAGGTCCATAATGGCAACGCTGGTGCAAAAGTGATGCATGTAGCCATACGGAAGTAGGTATTTTCATTTATTAGAGAGAAAAAATGTTCTCCTTTCGTAAGATGATGTTCCAACGAAATGATTAATATATTTTGCTACTGAGAGTACATAAGGTACCGATTACTACACACTGACTATTTCTACGTCAATGAACGTTTTCACAAACGAATTCTTTAGTTAAAGGTCTCCTACCTTCTATGTAATATTCATAACTGTCGCGTAAAATTACTCTAATCAGGAAGTCTCACCCTCGAGGAACAATATAATCGCCCAAGAGGGGAGAGAAATTAGAATAATAGGGTTTACAACTTAAACCCAACCATCACGCCTTGGGGTGACACCACAAACAAGCAAACAATGTTTTAACAAACATGTGAAAAAGGACCACTGAATCGGGAATATAATACAACAATGTTTAATAACAAAAGGGCTCACTCTCGCTGTACTGGGACCGCCAGAGTGAGCGCACAAGAATGCAATCAACAAAGTGAAGGATTAAAAAAAAAACAATGTCAACAGAGGCGTTCAAGATGGCGACGTAATTCCTCTGTCAACAAAGACAAGAAAACCCCAAAACAACAAGCAAAACTGGGCCACGCTAAGCAAGGTAGTACACAACTCAAGCATGGCCAAAAAGCTATACACATGTAAACATCCCTACGTTGCCGGCAACCAAAAAATGCTAACAACGTGACTCCAAAACACTTTCCCCACGTTCCACCACAGGAACACCAGAACCCAGAATTTATTCAGGAATTCTTATCAAAAGTCCACCCTTCCAACCCCTCGTTCTGTTCCTCAAACTCAACAGAATATTAAATTTACCACTTCAAATGAAAAGACTTCCCAACTCCCATCAAATTCTCTCCCTTGGCAAATTTCCCACAACAAGCCAAGTCAATTCACCGAGTCCAAGTCCAATATAGAGTCAAACCCCCTCTCAACGCTACCCCCTTCCCCTTGCTGACGCTAGCTTCCGCTGCTACGTCACACAGGTCAAAACGAGATAGTTCAGAGTTCAGACTAACGCGTTTCCCCTTTCTCCCCTTCTCATTAGAATATCCAGACCCCCCTGGCAATCACGAATGAGATTCACAAAGATGACGGAGAAAGCGTGAAATTTCTTACCGTGAACGACGTCCAGAAAACACATATCCAGAACACAACCTCTAAATTTCAACTCACGACCCTACCCACAAACTTATCTCACTCACTGAAGCATCCAGTCCGCTAGCCTAGTGCTAGGACCAGTTTCTAGGAGCAGCGATACTCCGTAGACACGTAGGTAGTACCAGTTGAGAGCACGGTCACGTGCGTCTCCGTCGTAGTTGGGCGGGCAGGTACACGGTCCCTCTTTCCCGCGTCGAGGTATTCCGACAGGCAGCTCCCAGGGCTCCTAATCGGTCGGCAGTCGGACAGCAAGTCACAACAACAACAACAACAACATAATCAAATCTCATTCAGACCCCACAGAAACTGCATTTTTCTTTTCCAAACCAAAACAAAATTCCAACAGAATGCCACATAGAGGGTTCAATGGAAAAAGAGTCTTCAGTCTTACCGAGCTTCTGGGTTCCGGTAGCTGTATTCTCCGTCATACTGCTCTTCTCGCTGCGCCTATCCCAACTGGGAGCTCCAGCACTGCTCCCGGCCTTCTTGGCCTTGTTCTTAGCGAAGCGGCGCATGAGGTCCATGGTTAGTGGACGTGGGTGGCTGGTCGGGACACGGAACAAAGGGGACGTTTGGACATAAAACACCTCGCCCTTCTCGCTCAATCTTGACCCTCAGTCACGTGCCGGGGTTGGCGACCCGCCCAAAGGCCTTTGTGGATGTGAGTAAGACTGCAAGATGAGTTTTATTGCTCGTTGTATTGTTTTGCGGTGACCTCCGGTTTGCTTGGCCTCCTTCTTGTGGTGTGCGACTGGGAGCAGTGCGGAGGAGAGGACTTGGAAGAGAACGGAACCGAAACGTCGACCTTGAGGAAGGCGCTATCAGAGCAAGTGAGCAAGGGCAAGGTCGCTTTTGGGGATGAGGATGCTTGTGATCTCGGAGTTGTCGAGATGTTGCGAGAGCGATGCTTATTCGACCTTGCCTCCTCAATGGAAGTTTTCAGTTCGCTTTCGGTTTGTCGACGGCTTCTGGAGTGAGAAAACATGAGTCTGAGTTGAACGCAGGCAAACCATGTTTGTTTGATATTGTACAGATAAACGGAAAAACTTAGAATTGTTTCAGAGTATAAATTGAATGAAGAAAGTGTGCTAAAATGGTAATTTCATTTCCTTGTCTTCCATATCTTGGTGTCGAGTATGAGGCATATGCGTTTTAAAAAAGAGTGACTATGATTATGACATACTGGGAAATAAATGTAAACTTTTTATCTTAAATCTATGACAGGCATTGCTATCGGTTACGGTCACACACGAGGTGAAAAAAAGCTTTGTGTCGATTTTCTTGTTATGACATAAAATGCTTTTCTGGCATGAAATATTGTCAATAACGAGAATGAATGTCACTGAGAAGAACATAGAAATATTATTGTGTGATATCATATTCCTTTTCTGTAGCCCACATTTCCTTTGCTTATTTTTCCATCAGTCTAGACTGGGCTGAAATATTGCTTATCTCTTTGAGTTGACTTATAAAAACTCGTATCTTCAAGTAATCTACCGTGGTCAATAGATTTTTAGAGCAGATGTAATAATGGAGATGGCATTGGACTGTTCGCGCACGAGAACACACGCATACTCACACACTTACACGCACACATACCCATGCACATTCGCACATGCGCGCACACATATATACATGCACGCACGCACGCACAACACACGTATACACGCACGCATGCAAGCATGAACGCACATTGCTACAACTACAACCACTACTGCCATCACCACCACCACCACCACCAATAACACCTCCACTGCCAC
Source organism: Theodoxus fluviatilis (assembly GCA_034096865.1). Classification (NCBI taxonomy): domain Eukaryota; kingdom Metazoa; phylum Mollusca; class Gastropoda; order Cycloneritida; family Neritidae; genus Theodoxus; species Theodoxus fluviatilis. The sequence goes on from JAWQFJ010016085.1 coordinate 24,556, forward strand.
CACCACCACCACCACAACAACAACAAAAACAACTACTATTACTACTATTATTAATATTACTATTTTTACTACTACTATTACTACTAATACTACTTCTACTACTACACTACTACTTCCACCACCACTACTACTACTACTTCTACCACTACTACCACACCACATCACTACCACCACTACTACTACCACCACTATCACCATCATCACCACCAGCAATATCTCAACAACTACCATCTCCACGACTACCACAAACGATGCGATGATTGAAACGAGGAATCGATCACGGCAATGGCTCCCTAGGGGTACGGGTGACGACCCGTATTACCTGTGAAACTGGGCATGCGGATCGATAAGGAGCCAATGATTGACTGTACTCATCTCCAGGTATCCCGCCAGCCACGACATGAAGAGAGGATCAAAGAGCACCAGGAGCGGTGCAGTCTGGGCGGCCATGAAATGGGGAGAGAGCCGACAGACAAGGGCGAGGCCAGAAATCAGTTGATCTCTTTGCCAGATTGATGACTCCGTGCTTCAGCAAGACCTGAGCGAGACCTGGGGAGGGCAGAGAGGGTAGAGGGAGAAATTGAAAGAGATTGAAAAGGGGGAAAGTGGAGAGCCATGGTTTGTTCTCTAATGCAGAGAGGGCAAGCGTTGTGGCACGTGACTTATTTCGAATTCACCTTCTCAAGTGCCTTGCCTGGCAAGATCAATGCGCAGTTCCCAGAGGTCAAGTGTCACTATTCATCTCATTTCCCTTGAGAGTGAACAAGGTGCATTCTGACTCAGAAGGAAATTCACAGACACCCATTGTGTAGACAAACTTGTCAAAGCTTATGAAGATGAATGTTTTCTAAATTACCACTGACTGGTTTTTCTTGTGATTTTTTCATGAGACAGTTTTCTTTTCGACATTCCTTTAATAAAACAGACATATTTTAAAATTATTGGGGGTAGGGTGGGGTGGGGGTGTTATGCGAGCGTTGTTTCTTTATTACTGAAGATCAAAGGTGCCTTGCATTAACAAAATAAAGGATGTCTTCAGTTTCGCATGCATCAAAGCACAATTTTACAAGTATACGTGCTTGGGATGGCGGTGAGTAAAATTTGTTTTCCCTATTTAAATTGGGGGGGGGGGGGGGCACTCTCACTGGTATCCACTAAAGATTTATTGAAAGCGACAAACACCGAATAAACGACGTGCATTTCCAAGTTCATTACAGCTTCAATAAGATAAACCACGGACAGTTTTAATGCGCAGTTTCTGCGTTTCCGTGCATGCCAAACCAGTTGTGCAAGGCAATAGACTGTCGTAAGGGGGGAAAATGCGACTGATGCTCACGTGATTATAATAGGAAAAAAGAACATTGGCTGGTGATGTGACTGGCCCTCAGGTAGACCTTGGGACATCCATGGTCCCTCACGTCATTCCTTGGGGACACTTGCGAGAGCGTGATTCAAATTCTGCTTTTAAGCCAGGAAGATTGGGACTGGTTAGGCAAACAATGGAGACATCGGGCAGGTGCACACCTTAGCCGTCTTTGATGTACTGCCAGGCGGCACTTTGATGTACTGCCAGGCGGCACTTTGATGTACTGCCAGGCGGCTCTCTGCCGTGCACTGCCGTAGGGCAACGTCGCCGGTTTGCCAATATCTGACACCACCTTGTTCGTCAAATACAGTCATCTCCAAACTTTTTAGAAGCAAAAAAGCGTTGAATATCGAGTTTACACTGAAAGTAATAGAACAGCGTGGAATGTCATCAGTGAACACTGTTCTTACTGCTGATAGCAGGAAAGGTTGAGAGGTTCTCAACTTCTGCAAACATCGTTGGAGTAGACCATGATTCTATGCCATCAGACTAGTCATATGAAGGAGACACTGGGCGCAACAGTTTTGCCTTCTGAGAAGGTACGAATACATCATGTACCTGCCCTGCCTTTCGAACCGAGAGTGACCTATTGATGAATTCTGATACAAGAGCCTTGCATTTCAGTAAATGTACCCTTTTTTATTAAACTTCGCGTTTCAAAAATGTTGTTGTGATAACGATGAAAAACATGAGAACTACGTCGAACTTTACAAGTCAACCATGGTTTTACAACTCAATATATGATGTTACAAGTCCAAAGTATAGCAAAGAACGTGTCACATGAGAAAATAACTTAAGTGGAATTTACAGCATGCGGCTTCAGACATTTTTTGCCATCCGCAATTGAAATGAAATCTAAATTGAGAGCACTATGCTAAATCGCTTGAATTCGCCTTTCCGAAGTAATCAACAACATAAATAATAATTGCAACCACGGCAGAGACAACAACAAAACCAAGTACATATATCGACCAAATTTTCTCTGCTTGTGTTCGGCTACCTTTAGTCTCTACTTTCCAGGTCAAGGCAAAATATGTAAGACGTAAAAATGATTTACATAGAGTCTTATTTCGAACTCCAATATGATTTGATCTGATTCAGTCTGAACACATTTGATAAGGATTCGACCGTAGTCAAACAATTCTCCATCGAGAGCTTCGCACAGGAGATAGTGATGAAACACCTGAGCAAATAATTCTGGGACTATCCAAACACCTCTGCCTATCGAAATGTGATAGGAAGGAAATATTCCGTATGTTCTGACAGTCAACAACTAAAGTGGGAGCTCTTACCAGCGGCAAACCAGGGGTCAACACGAGGCACCGTGCCATCACGGGATAAGCTATTCTACTTGAAAAGCAGCCTTGAACACACAGTTGAAAAGGTGAGACGTAATGCCAACATACTCTGCATGCAAATACCAGGCTCTGTCTATTATATACGTTTTACTCCCAGAACTAATTCGAAGCAAGTTAGCTGTTGGAACAGTCGCACAAAGAAAAACAGCTTCACATATGCAAATTTAGTACTGGAACTCTGGTGATTCTCTTACGAAAGAATGTGGCTTGGGGACTTCTTCCTTGGATCTCTGTGGGAGCACGCTCCCGTCTCCATGACAACTATAAGCGTTCTCCTTATGATCACGTGTCTCAGCGAGGCTGCTAGGGAAGCCAGCCAAAGCTGCTAAAGCATGCCGCTGCACACGATACCCCACTTCAACTCCACCTCGCAACCACCTGGCAAGGAAAGGCAGAGAGCAGTTCGTATAAATTCAATAATGAGTCATTTAGGCTATGTTTCTTCTCCTCCTCCTCCTCCTCCTCCTCCTCCTCCTCCTCCTCCTCCTCCTCCTCCTCCTCCTCCTCCTCCCCCTCCCCCTCCCCCGTCCCTCCTCCTCCTCCTCCCCTCCTCCTCCTCCTCCTTCTCCTCCTCCTCCTCCTCCTCCTCCTTCTTCTTCTTCTTCTTCTTCTTCTTCTTCTTCTTCTTCTTCTTCTTCTTCTTCTTCTTCTTCTTCTTCTTCTTCTTCTTCTTCTTCTTCGTACTACTGCACTTAATATATTCTACTCGCCTGTTAAACTTATTTTCACGTGTGATAAAGACATTGCAAACTTTCTATAGGTACTATGACATTCACTGTTGGCGAGCGAGGTTGTGTAAATACGATCGTATCGTAAGGGGGGAGGGGGGGGGGCGGGGGGGGACTATTTTTCTTATCAACGAATTCGGAATGCAAGACACAGCCCCATAAGTACCACCCCGTTGAAGCCGTCAACAGTCACTTCACCGTTTCGACCTCAACAGCGTAAAAAACCTGCCACTCTGGCAAACAATCGGCGTTTTGAGATTATCCACACAGATACACAACGCGGCGGTTATATTTTTAAAAAGCCCGCTGGCGCCAACTGCGCATGTACATGTAGATGTCTGTGCCATACAACACTATAGGATTATATGCTATACAATGAGGCACCACACGACACAACGCCACAGTAGATTACATTGTACTATAATACACGACGCTGCGTTACGTTGCGCTACATAACATTATACTATCTGCCACACTACATGACACATCACATCACACCACACTACTCCATGACATTACTACACTACTCTGCTGCAAACCTCAGCATCACACCACAACACAACACGCACACCACACTACTCCATGCCGTTACGACACTACTCTATGCCGCAAAGCTCCACATCACACAACACACATACCACACTACATTTCACCACACCACACATCACTACACTACACTACATCATGCTATATACACAACATCACATCCCAATCCACTACACTCCACTATGCACTGTGCTTCACTACACTGAGCCATGGCGACACCCATACGGGAAAGCAAGGATATGATTTTCTCACTCTCACTCACCTGTGCAAAGAGAAGGGGTAGCAGCGGGATTGAGCCCAACACCTGCATTAAGCAGCCACACCAAGACTGTCCACTGACGTATTAACGTGACGTTAGGAGCGTCGCGTTGGCGAAGGCCTGTTGTGATGTTGGCGGTGGTGGCGGACGTGAGACAGGCTGGTGGCGTTCAAACGGGTGGTGGTCGGGAAAGCGGGTGGGAGACTGGGATGGCCGATAGCGAGGTGGGGTGTCTACCCTGACTGCTCTCAATCTCCACCCGTCCCTCGATACCAAGTGACTGTTGCGATCTCGAAGCTGTCTCGAATGCCTCCATGCAGAATGGCGTATTGGGTGAGAACATAGTCCCTGCAGTGGTAAACACTCAGTGAAAGGTTGTTATTTTTTATGGGGTTTTTGTGCTCAAGAGACCTTATAACGATCTGTTTAAACTGAAGGGCCGAAGAATTTGTGATGATTCTTCGCTTCATTTTTGTTTCGTCTTTACATTTCAGCAATATCAAAGATTGGTCGAAAAAATTGTGTTTATCTGTGAATGTTGAAAAGAGAATCTTGTATATATCAATATAAGCATTGCATATTTCTCTGCAATTGCTTTAATAGTTTATTAGTGCTTAAAATATCAATTACTGACAGCAGAAATTTCAGCTATGCGCTTTCAGTCAAAGCTTCTTAATTGTATTGTATAACATATTTTTTGCTGCGAAGAACACACAGAAGGATACATACAATGTTTTTCCATGCGATTGTTGTGTAATTCGCTCTACGTCGTGTTCTGGAGTGTTACTTTGGCTGTCTTGACACCGTATCGTACGAAGAGATCACACCATCTCAGCCAGATTTAAAAAAAACAACGCACTCGCACAATTACACACAAACACACACACATACACACACACACGCGTGCACACACACACACACAGAGGCGCACACACACAGAGGCGCACACACACAGAGGCGCATACACACAGAGGCGCATACACACAGAGGCAAGCAGGTGGACAGGCAGGCAGACAGACAGACAGACATACAGACAGACAGACAGGCAGGCAGACAGACAGGCAGGCAGGCAGGCAGGCAGGCAGGCAGGCAGACAGACAGACAGACAGGCACATGGGCGGTTATTAATGATGCATGGACTGACGAATTTTCGGATGGATTGGCGGATAGAAGAACAGACACACATTG
>JAWQFJ010016085.1:35000-37500 GCA_034096865.1 Theodoxus fluviatilis
GAATGTATGTGGTTTATGGAGCTTCCAAGACTCAAGCAAAATCATCCATATCAGACAATTTCATTCTTGGATGTTGTTGGCTTCTTTATTCTAAGTTGACAACTTCTCACAATGAATCAATGCAACATACTGCGCGTGTGTAATGTCGACTCGAAGGCCAAAGAAACATGACCAGCTGAATGCAGCAGACGCAGCTCCATTCGTGGTCAGGACAATAAAGCCTTCTACGTCAGGGCCGGATCAAAGTTTTTTGAGGGGGGGTGCTTAAAATTGTTTTAGGGTCTTCTCATCGAAGTGGCGAAGCCACGAGTGCGTGCCTGCGAAGCAGGCACGCCCCTCTAGGGGGGTCCGGGGGCATGCCCCCCCGGAAAATTTTGAGAAAAATGGTGCAAATCTGTGCAATCTGGCAGTGCGGTCATTTCCAAGAGTTTTTGTTTGGTCACAGATTCTTCCTGTCTCTGCCCGGGTTTGATTTGTCTGTGCGAGTAGCAAAAGGAAGGCATCTTAATTATAGCAGCACCCCCCCCCCTCCCTCCCCAGCTACCTTGGCTGCCAAGTAGAGTGTGCTTATACCAAGTGGAGAGTAGTACAGCATCTGGGCCCAGCATCTTTTAGCCCCCCCCCCCCCCCCCTCCCCCCCCCCCCCCTCCCTTCCCAAGCTTTTTACTAACTATACTGTCTCTGCTACCAAGCAAAGTGTGCCGATATCCGATGAGGTGGGAAGTAGATCAACATATTTGCCCAACCCCCCCCCCCCCCCCCTCCCTCCTCCCCCCAACTCCCGGCTGCCCCGGAGGTTTTTTTTTTTTTTTTTTTTTTTTTTTTTTTTGGGGGGGGGGGTGCTCGAGCACCCCCAGCACCCCCCCTAGATCCGGCCCTGTACGTTGACAGCCTCATTTCGGCTCTGACACTGGCGCAAGGCTCATTCTACACTCAGTGACATTTTCATCTCTGTGGCCTTCGCTAACATCAAACGACGAGTGTGAATGCCTGGCGAGCACGGTCTATAGATGAAATCACGTCCCTGCTCCATGACCGTGTCGTTTCGATAGCGAGATTGGTTTGACATTTTTTTCAATTTCACGTTTGAAATTGGATTTGAGAACTCAGACATCAGTGTGAGAATTGGGTAAATTTTAAATAAGAATCTCTCCTTTGAGTGCAAGTATGACTGGGGGGACTCCATGTTGCTTTCGTCATGAGGTCACTTCGAGAGATCTCTACGACTTCTGCGTGACAGTATTAGAGCTGATAACAAGGAGCTGGATCATTTCTAGTGAGTATAAGTTTGCACACTAGCAACAGCTTTAGCAGATAAACTCCCGCATTCATACTTTTTTGCTGTATGGGCGGGGACACGCTTACACGCGTGTGCGCATGCGCACTCTATCATCAGTGCACCCCCTTTTGATATCTGTATGTACTCGGATGAATTGTATTGTAGTTCCTCTAGTTTGCTGTGAGGGCTTTTTCTTCACAAAACAGAGAGCTGCTATCAACACTGATAATCATTGATTTGCCTGCACCTCTAACGATGATTTCAGTGAAATACAGCTACATTTCAAGAAGAATTTGTCCTGACAACATTACTCTGAGTGTAGCACTAACAGGCTACAATTTCTCTTTATCCATGAACTGACGTGACGAATCCTACATCCAGCATAACGCCCTTTCGTCCCGCGTACACTTCCTCACAAAGCACAAGAGTGAATGGGCCAACGATAACAATGGTAAACGATCGTTGCCTCTCGTCCTCAACTAATCCCGTGTTTTCCGCTTGTCTTGGACCGCTGGCCAAGGAGGACAATGTAACCTCATTTAGCAGAAAGCAGGTCAGGCAAGGAACACGTGCCTTCAAACCAATTACCAGCGGAGAGCGCAAGGTCAGTGGCGCTCCCATAAACAAGGGGAGAGAGAGAGAGAGGTGATTTTCCCTGCAGGTGAGGCCTCGCAAAGAACGGGCGAGAGAGAACCCGTCAGTGACAGCCGAGGATGTCCGTCTCTGTCGTCCTGGGCCTGCCAGGCAGGAGGGGAAGGGAAATGGCGAAGTTACGAGCTACAACTCTTGCATAGACACGTCTCCCGGACTGAACAATACATCACAGGGTCGATTTAACTGCTCGAGCAGGGGCGCCACTCAGTGCGCAGATAAGATCGGGACCCTCTCCGAGCCGCATGGGGGTCATAAACATTTTCCATGGAGCAACTCGAGCCTGCGTGTTTTCGGGGCTGCAGCGTCAAGTTATGCTTTCGTTATTGGCATTGAGGTGTCGTAAAGAATTCCTCTGTTGGTTTTAAGATTTTCGCTGCAGCTCACCTGCCCAGTGCCGCGAGTGTCATTAGTCATCGTTTGCTGCTGCGAATTTCACCAAGTCTTCCTGGGTGCGTCGTTATTCAGACATCGTCTGAGTCTTATCTACCTGTCCAGTTTCGCCCGACGTATAACAAGGGTTTATTCGCTGCTAGCGACGCAGATAGCCGCACTTAATGTGTGTCTATG
>JAWQFJ010016086.1:0-37562 GCA_034096865.1 Theodoxus fluviatilis
CTAAACAGTGCACTCGTTATCTCGTTCCCTGTGCAAACGCGGATTTTTGCTCCCGTATCAAGATGTTTACCAAGTATGAGGAGGAAGTTGCGCCAACTCGACACTCCTACGTGACCTATTTACCAAAAGGACTGAAATCAAAGCCAGCGCACCTCGCAAAACAGGAGACCTGTCTGACCCTCGAGTACGAGCCGCAGTGTCAGCCGCTGAGGTGTCTACCCCCATAAAATCGATCCACGCATGCGTCTAAATATTTCACCGGGAGGCCCGTATCAACTGTGGCGCCCTTTTGATAGGAGGCGCTCATGCGTGAAGCGTCTGGCTTCTACAAGCATGACCTTGACCTTCACCGTTGAACGACTGGTGAAGGCGAGGAATGTTGCCGAGCGGAACCCAATGCCTGCGCGGCACAGACTGTGTGGAAGCCGCTCCAGGCAGAAGTTGAGGCGTCCTTGTTCGCTGTCGGATTTTGCCGTGTCCTTGGGTCTCACACGGAGGCGCAGTATTTTATTATGAGTCTTCGCTGCAGCGTTGAGTTGTCTGTTGTGGACTTGGTTTCAGCTAATGAAAAGAAGAATTAAAAATTGCGTTTGGGGCCGAGTAGCAGATGTAGAGGAATGACATGCAGCACTCGTAGGACACGGCTTGTTCGAGATCGTCCTTTGTGTAAAGTTAGTTGCAAAGCTGTTCCAAATCGTTCCACAATGAATCATTTGGTCCTGATCTGCTATTATGGTTATGATTATTTGTGATGACCGCTGCTCAAACATAACATGCTGGCTGTCATTTCATCGCTCAGTAGCTAGGTCAGCCTTTATAGGTCATGAAATGGAATCGGCATGTGATCTTATTTACTTCATACCTGAACTTTTCATTGTTTTCACCACGAGCTCAGTTTGACTGGAGAGAGTTTGCATCTTGAAAGTGAACTCGTGAATTTGCTGTTGTTGAAGTCGCTCGTTCTTTTTTTCTGTTCACTTGAATAAAAGTTTGGTTTATTAATCGTGCTGCTGTCCAGTTTTCCAGCAACTTGATGAGTAGTAAAAAAGGTGCTGAAATTGTATTAAAAAAGAGGTCACCGTAGTGGGATGTTCGAGGCATGGAATATTCTTGTGATCGCGGAGCGTTTCACTATTCAATAATCTGCAGTAAATGACATACAATAGGATACTTTCGCTACTTCGTTTTCCTGATGCCTTGCTAGAGAGCGTACGTTGAAGCAGCCGTTAGTCTGGCGAAATGATTCTTAAAAGTTTAGTACTAAGTTTCCAATGCTCGTAATCTTGTTTTCGAACAGTCTCCAAGTCTTTTTGCTACATTCTTCTATGCCAGTGTCATGAATATTCTACCGACAATTTAGCAAGTTCCGAGTTCTAAGACCCCCACCCCCCAAAAAAGATTTTCAAATGGACATTTTGAAAGTTCGAAGATTCCGAAATGAAGAATGTGTTTTTTCGGTCAGCAACTCTTTCGTGTCTCCTATCGATTAAAGGAGACGAAGTCTTCACATTTTGAACCCCGGCCGCTGTTTCTGTAGAGACGATGAAGCTGGCCACCAGATGACGCTTCAAAGACGCCAGTTACAAAATCGACATCGATCACTACTTTTTTTGAAGTGCTTTCTCATCTTGCCGCTGTGGAAAGAGTCAGGCCTTCCTGGGCTTTGTCGTCATCGCTGTGCCACCCCTCGTCCAGCCAAAGGTCGCGACGCAATGGGCTTCCCCCCCCCCCCCCCAAAAAAAAAAAAAAAAAAAAAAAACTTGTCTCCGAAGAGCTTTTGATTTTTTTCTGGAAAAACGGTAAATTGAGTTTATCGACATTTTGGCATTTGAAGTGGTGTTTTTTTCTAAACCCCGGGTCGGCCTGCGATGAATATTTAAGATCAAATCATGTTGATATCTTCGTACACACCTGCTTCTTTAATCTCTCTCACTATTTCCTTTCGCTTTGTATTTTTCATTTTAGGAGCGTAAATGCCGTTAAATTCCGTGTGTGAGTACTTTTCCTTTTCTTTTTCTTCCAGTAGAGCTGCCCTCCGCTCATTAGTTTACTTGACTAACTTTCTCGTACCCGTCATCTTTGCATTGCTCTCCCATGAAGTCTAGACAGTATCTGTGGTTGTTTCTCGTGGAGCTGACATTTCCCAGAAAAACAGGAAAAAACAATCGAGTCCGCGAAGTGATGGGTGGTGCAGGCTTATCTCCCTATTGCAAGCTCTCTTCGCGGTTTCCTTTCGTGTGTAGCTCATACCTAGTTTCCTTCTAATTGTGACGGAGCTCAGCCTCAAGAGCAGTTCAGTCATCCTCCAGGGCACTGTTCAATTAAGTCTCTTTACACGACTTGTTCATGCATTCCCAAAGGCTGTCTACTACCATGATTATGTCGTTTAAACATCTCATCTCCGTGCTTTGCATGTGGTCCCTTGCTTCCAAAATGGCGAAGAGGTCGGTCGCTCTGCAGTGACACGTCGGTGTGACCGCGCCTTTCGGGAGAGGTCGGAGAGGAAGAAAAACCAGAACTCTTGGCGTCTGGAGTGGAAGCTAAACAGGCACCGAGGCTGACCTGGAGTTCTGGTCTCTTCGTGTTGACTTTTCCCCCCGTCTTGAGAGAGACCCTCTTCGTGCCCAATGCAGTGACCTACACGAGTTGTTTTCTCTGGGCTGTCCCAGGCGGCAAGGGAATGGCCAGTTCCTCTCCACTCTAGGATAAGAGAACTTCGAGAGGGCAGTGAGTGAGAGAGGTCTGGGTTTCAGTTTACCCATGAACTACAGCGTGGGTGACTTGGGAAGGATCGCTTCAGCAGTATGGGTGGGTGGCCGCGTTTCTAAAGTGCAGTTTCATTGTTGAATGTGGACACGGATTTTCCTGAGCGATTTATAAACAGTTTGAAAGTGGAATGAGTCATGCGCATGGCTCGTTTTACGACAAGCATTAGAGAATTCCGGTTTGCTTTTAGGCGTGCGTGAATGGTGGAGCTAATTGAAAACTGCCTTAATCTTTATGCTATGCTACGTGTGTACTTAGGCTCTTGAAACTCATTCCAGACAAGCAAGAAATCCATCGGGTTTGTTTTTTCGGCAAGAAACACTAACATCCATGAAGAAATTGAATTGAAATTCCTTTGCCCTTCTGAAACATCGTTACAAGTACAGGACACAGAAACGAGCAGGCAACTGCTGCCAAAATGCTTGATAATGATATGCTCTTGAAACGTGAGTGGAAACACTCTTGATCCGAAGAATAAAAGATAAAACCAAATTGAAGAGGAGACAACGGCAGTCTGAATTCTTCTCATCAACTCTAACGTGAAGACTTGGGCCTGACTCATCCGAGGCTGGCTGAACGACGGAGCTTGTGCAAGTCTCCCCATGTTTATAAAGGCTGTTGGAGCTGGAGTCATCAACAATAGTCTGGGGATTTTTATGGCTCCTTATTCGCAGCCGCTGGCCTTGCCTGAACTTGTTTGCCGGCAATCTGTTTTGGCAACTTTCTGTCTCGTCCCCCAAGACTCTGCCTCCGTCCAGAAGACCCCAGCCTGGCAGGGGAAGCTGCGTCTTGGAGGCGCTAGCAGGGACGTGGATGGACACATTGTTTTCTTGGAAGGAATATTGATATGTGTGTGTGTGTGTGTGTGTGTGTGAGAGAGAGAGAGAGAGAGAGAGAGAGAGTTTGTGTTTTTGTCACAACCTGAATGCTTATGGAGAGATGGAAGAGGAAGTGGTTGAGAGAGAAAAAGGGGGTGGGGGGTATTTAGACATAGACAAATAATAGGACACATACACTAAAAGCCCTCTGGGGCATTTGGAGACATCCTGCCACGTGATCGGACAAGCCAATGTGCGTGCTGGAAAGCGGCTGGGTAAAGCCGAATCCACGACGGGCAGATTTAGGCAGAGTGTCTTGCAGTGCACGAGCTCTTCGCAAACACTCTCAACCGCTGACGTCAACGGAGCTAAAAGGGAGATAATGAGGCTCGTTCTTCGCATTGTAAAGTCACTTTATGCAGCGATAGACTAGGGGGATGAAGTCTGAAACGCTCATCGATTTTCGGGTCCCGTCCATTCCGCAGGGACTGCATCATCAGAAAGCCTGAAATACATTTCCTGGCCCCGACCGTGCTTGGAGATCTTTGTTGGCATCCGTCAGTCTCGTGAGACTATGGGGGAAAGCACCCAATGAAGCAGGCAGACTGTGGCGGGTCAGCACCTATCTGGCCGGGGGCTGCCCGGATTGAGGCGGGCGGTAGCTGACCAGTGGAACTGCGATGGTTCCTCCCACCGTCGGAGACAACCCGTAGCGTCCGAGCACACGCCAATCACTCTGGACTTAGAACTCGTAACTGCTGTCTCCCGTGTTGTTTCTGTCACTGTAAAACAGCGGCACTGAAGTGACCTCTCCAGGGCGCGAGCCTGGGCAGCGTGTATGGAGATCCTGGGTTGCCCAGTCGACAGAATCCCCCACTCGGCCTCGCTGGTGTGGTCCAAAGGAACGCGGAGCGATACGTTTGGCACCAGTCTGGCTGCAGAAGCTGCCGGAAGGAGGTCAAGACTGACGACCAACCGCCTTAGGGGCTTCACTCCGGATTTATGTAGGGTTTACTCCTTAGCCTTTCCTCCTCCCGAAGGTATCCACAAGGCAGCGGAGCCCTAGTTTTATTCGCCTCTTACGAATCGCGCAGGGAGACGCGGTGGGTCAATTCTTACCCCGAGCCCGCAGGGGTGGGTTTTACATCAGAGTTTCCCTCTCCTAGACGAACTGCCTGACGAGGCTAACGAGCTCCATCTGCCCGGGTTTGAAGTCGGAGTTGTCCTTCTCCTAGACTGGTTGCTTGGAGATCAGCCTGGCGCAAACAGATGAGGTTAGTAAGGGTCGCGGTTTGCGAGAGTTGCTTCCCTCTATTGGAGTAAACGCGAGACAAGATGGAGAAGAGCAAACGTGGAGTGAAGGATGACCGAAGTTATTTTGAAAGCTTTGACGCCGCAGCAAAGCTGAGATACAGCACCAACTTGATGTACATTTGTGGCAACGACCCTTATGAAGTGCCAACTCGATTATGGTCGGCCAGTCCTGACGATTATCCTTCGCTGGATTACATCGCGATTGTGAACTATTTCGTGTTCGGTGTGAGTGCCTACACGACGAAAGAATTTCGATCGCACAAAAGCCTCACGGCCTACAAGAATTTTGTAGATGGATGGGTGAGGGAGATTGCAACATTCACACCAGATGGGTGTGATCACCCTCTATGTGTGTGTGTGTGTGTGTGTGTGTGTGTGTCTGTCTGTCTGTCTGTCTGTCTCTCTCTCTCTCTCTCTCTCTCTCTCTCTCTCTCTCTCTCTCTCTCTCTCTCTCGGTAATCTATTCATTAAAAAGATTTTAGATGTGTCATTAGAAATGGATCTTCAGTCTTTTTTACTGAACATACGTGTTAAAAGAATATACGACAAACATTATCTTGATTGAGTTATTACATGCACATTTGCTCATGTTTCCTGTATCTATTATGACCACACTCTTCATACATTCACAAAAACTAGGCTAAAAGTGAGCTTTCTTATAACACTTTCAGACAAACCAGCACTGCTCAACATGCTAATTTCATGTAGGCATCTTTGAGCTTGCCTGTGTTGTCATTTTTTTCACTGTTCATGTTTTACAAACATAGCTAAAAAATAATTACTAAAATTATTACACAAATTCACAAAATGCTCCGTCATTGTTTATTTTAGACTCCGACTAACAAGAAAAACTGTTAGTAAGTAAAATTAATACATAGCTTCATATTAAGAATGTAATAATACAAAAAAACAATCTAACACCATTTAAATATTTTGGGATTTGACGCACACAAAATCCTATCCGATTTATGATTGGCAGATTACAGTAGGCCTAATCAAAAACTGAGAAGGTCAAAAATAATTCATTACTTCAGTAGACAATGATAAACATAGTAAGTAATAATATGAAAACCATAACTATTTGTATTTTCACAACTGCCATTAGGTTCTGACTGAAAGACTGTGCACCAGTCTCTGTTTTGTTAACTTTTTCTCCCTTCCCCCCAATCTCCTGCGCCTTGAGCATGCTGCCAGCATGGATATGTGCGCCATATAAGTGGACATCATCATCATCATCATCATCATCATTCTGTGAACTCAAAACATATAATAATCCTTATCTTAACCTCCCATCAGACTTAAGATAAAAAGCCATTCCCATCATTGCTAAAATTATTGATCTAATATAAGTGCTTCATACAATCATACATATGTAACTGAGTTAGACTGTTGCAATGCACTATACACATTAAAGCGTTGACTGTACAAGCAAGAGAGGGAGAAGCAGACATAATTGTACTGATGTCTTATATCCGAAGATGACCTCGAGGCTTAAGTGTCGCATGGAAACTTTCCGCTCTCTCTCTCTCTCTCTCACGCGCACACACACACACACACACACACACGAAATCGCTTTTTCGCACAATCGCACGCACACGCACAGTCGAACGCTCACGGAATGCATACAGACGAACGCACTGAGTTGGGGCTTTCCCTTTCATTTTATGACAGCAGGGATGGAGAACAATCTCCTAGATGTACTGGCATTGCTACAATTTCGTACACAGCACGAGCGTACCATTTTCCACACCTCACACGATGTCAGATAGGTCGTGAAATGATGCAGAAATGGCTACGAAGCAGTCTCGTGTTCACTCCATTCAAGGGAAGTCACTCGCGCGCCAAATACGTCATCCTTACTAACCTCATAGCTGCAGAAGGAGAACAACTCAGTTTGGCGCCGTCCCCTAAGCCGTGGTGACGATGGTGCTGGCAGTCGTGCCGGGCCACGTGACTGGATGTCTGGGATCTCTAATTACGGCTTTCTTTGATGGAACGATCCCCAACCGGAACGTCTAGAAGTAAAACTCATACACCTGAGCACACTCGAATATTCACACTCGGGTAAAAATGCGTGCATGCAAACACGTCTTTCTGTGTGATTACAATCGCATACAAAACGCCGTTTCGTTACGAAGAGATAAGCTTCTAGTTTGAAAAAAGAGACTGCAGGTTTAGTTTGTCCGTCATTTGACGCCAGTGCTAATCGACATCATGCCTTAACATGGTGTAGACGTGGCTTCCACCTAGTAGCAGTTACCCCTCCTTTACTGCCAGTCAGTTCCCATGCTAAGGAGTCGGTGTGTGCATGGCTGCAGAGAGGAGAGGAGACGAAGCAACGTAGATGCCTTAGTTCCCAGCATCACTAACACTCATGTCATCACTACCTGCTTGGAGGTCACGCTAACTGTCATGGCCGCATGTGGAACTAACCCCTCCCCCCATTCTCGCATCGCCATGCCTCCTTGCGCTCCACATTGCCGATGCCATCATGCCCTGGGCCAGGCCGTCTGGGCACGAGCTGCGCCTGCCGCCACAAGGAGAGAGCTTGCTGCTCTTTTCTGTGGGGGATGTCGCTGTTCTGCAGGCCGTCAGGGTCAATAGGTCTGGGAGCGCCAGTATCTGGACCCCTCTTCGAGTCCTGGATGATGGCTGCTGATGCTGCTGATGGCGATGCGGGTGCTGCTGAAGCTGCTGATGGCGATGCGGATACGGATGCTGCTGACTGTGCCAGTGGTGTATCCCGCAGACCGAGCCGCCGGCTTATCTAGTCTCTGTCTTCCTCAGATCTTTCTCGCCGACCTCTGCGAAGTTGCACTTTGCGTCAGAGAAGGTTCTCCGACTTCGAACCTACTCCCCTTCAGCGACGACCAAGTACGTATGATATATATGAATATACACACACTCCTTTCTGGTCGACTCTCTTGCTCCTTCCTCTACAAGCCGAGAGAGGAGAGTGTAATTTATGATCGCATTTAAGTAAGAAAGTTTCGAGGTGTGAGATGATAACCGCTCCAATCCATAATGCAACGTGAATGCTTTTTTCGTGTAAGCAACGCTTTGCACGAGTAGTACATGTATGTTCGCGACTGGGAATGGAGGTGAACATGGGCATGGAAACTTGCTGACAGCGCTAGCGATGTAGATTCTGGAGGTCGTACCAAAAACATTGATATTGCTGAGGCGTGCCTACCTTCCTTTAATTATTAACGCACACTCGCAGCCAACTGTACGCTCCGTGATCATCGCCGGCTGTGGGTATAGATTGTACACTGAGGCATACGTACGAATCAATATCTCCGGTGAATAGCAAGCCTGAGTCGGGACGCCGATTACAGAGAACTCAACCTTGATCGATTCATAGGTGAACTTTAGGTGAAGACTGTTTGCCAGGAGTGCTTGTAGGAAAATGCAAATACCTGATGACGTAAACAAAAAATCCAAAGGTTTCCATGTACGAGGGCTAGACCAATCGCTGAGGGAATGCACTCGTTGTTGAAAGCATGTGTGGACCATTCGTTGATGCGTGACCACCGTGAGGGCCAATGAACGGAAAAACGGATGCGTTAGAAAGAATCGAAGAATAAACACACGCGTACACACACACGCGCGTGCGTACACACACACACACACACTCACACACACACATGTACACAAAGATCGACAGACACAGGCAGGCAGGCAGGCAGGCAGGCAGACGAAGACCGAGAGGACAAGAGCAGTTAGTGAACTTCCGCTTTGTCCACCAATGAGAAGGCGGGCTAAGGATAGAGTTCTATGCCCTGCCCGAGGGCTGAGATGGCATCTTGAACTCGCCTCTTGGTGGCACTGGCTGCGGTCAAATGGGCTTGCAGATCGATGGAAGCTGCTGATTGGACGTCCTGCTGAAGCAGACGCCCCAGGGTGATTCTGGGGAGATGGAAGCTTGTGTCTTATGTAGGACGCCATTTTGTACCTGCAGTGCAAGGTCCGAGGTCGAGGACGCTTCCAGATAAGATCCGCGATGAATAGGCGCGCCGCCGTTGATTGGATGAGAATTTCATTTCTGGAGAGCTCTCGTCAAGTTAAAGAGGGAAACCGCATTGCTTTCTTACTTGTGGGATGAAGTGGAAAAGTGATGCTTTAGGACGTCGATAAGAAAATGGCGTTTCATGGGCGTCGTTTTACTCGTCGCCAAGATTTGATGTTTCTTCTTTTTGGGACTGGAGTGTTCATGATAGCATCTTTGTCGAGTGTTTTTCAGTTCTTTCGAGTGTTATGAACTTAGTCTCTGAAAGTAACTCGATAAACGAGAGCTGTGCTGCAGAATTTCAACGACTCTTAACCGACATACATACACTTCAAACCACACTTTCCGTTTTTCATCACATAATTATACATGTATATCGCCTCATGAAATTATATCACAACTCTTCCCAAATAGCTACTGCTTACGTCAGCATCTGCGTCAGTCGTCGTAAGGACGCATGCGCAGTAGAGAGCGTCATGCCTTGGCTTGACATGTTCATGCCGGGTCACCCGAGGATTTGGGTCAGTGGCCGTGTCCTGTGTCTCGGCCTGAGGAACAATGCAGACGACTGAGTTTACGGCCGGCCTGCCTGGCAATGACATCATGTTCCCGGGCGTTCCTAGACTGGGCAATCGTCCATTTGTCGTCTGTCGGAATTTCGGCTGTCGAGGTGTGACTGGCGACAAACCACTTGACAAATTGTCATGACCTAGTTGACAATTTTAGCAAGATGAACTTGAAATAACCTATTTAAAATTTCAGCCATAGTATAATGACCTATTTACAATTTTCAGGAAAGCTTGTAACGTTCGAGTTTCGATTGTTTATTATCGTTGTTTTCAATTAGTTTGTAGAAGTCATTTAGATTATTAATTGTCATATTTTGAATGATGAACAACTGTCACTTAGGTACTGTTCCCTTTGAATGATGAACAACTGTCACTTAGGTGCTGTTCCCTCCCCATTCAAATAGCTCTAGCACGAACAGGAAACATATTTCCTGCTATCCTGCAAGGCCGCCATCTTTCGCACGCAGCGCAAAAGTCAAGCTCGTGCTCGTGCAGCGCAAAACATTCAG
The DNA here is from genome assembly GCA_034096865.1 of Theodoxus fluviatilis. Classification (NCBI taxonomy): domain Eukaryota; kingdom Metazoa; phylum Mollusca; class Gastropoda; order Cycloneritida; family Neritidae; genus Theodoxus; species Theodoxus fluviatilis. Next base: position 9,986 of record JAWQFJ010016086.1, read on the forward strand.
TGTGGGTCCAGGCACACTCCACCAGCGGCGTATACAGAAAAAGTTTTGACTGAAGGAGATGACTGTTTTGCGTGCTCGGTTACGCGTGTTCACGCTCTTGCATGCTGAATGTATGTCACAGTGTCCGTGTAGCAGCACACGTGTCATGTCATTCTGTGTGATTGAGTGGAAAAAGCTTTTTTATATTGTTGTCCCACTGAAGACGTTGGAGTTGTTTTGTTTTTATTGATAGCTAACCCCCGGCTGTGACAGACGGGGTCTGCCATTTTGATCTAGTTTCAAACGGCAAAGAAGAACTGAGATTTTGCATGTTTAAATGAGGAAGGAGTGTAGGGTTGAGAGTTGAGGATAATAAGTCAACAGTAGCAGAGTATATGTAAAGGCAACCAACCGGAGGAGTATTCAATTAACAAGGAGCGTAAATAAGCAACCGAACAAATGGGATCACTCATACGAGGAAGAGAACAATGGGAACATGGTAGAAACAAATGTATTGGACACCGGAAAGCGTGAGAGGACAGCATGGGGAGCTGGTGAGGTGAACTGCAATGCAGTCTGTATCGTAAATGGAGAGAGCGTTTCAAAAAGAGTTCAACAAACAAGTACCAACTATATCGGGTCTGGAGTGTCAAGACAAGGGGCAACGGAACATTGGTTTGGCTGGGTCTGCAAAAGGGGAAGGGGTAATGTCCATCCTTGCGTGTCTCCACACTCTGGCGTCAATGCGGACAGGTCAGGCAATGCGAGCAGGCCATTGGAAGCGGTTTCCATCGATTGTGTGCCGGGACTCGAGCTGTAGGTCCGTCTTGCGCCATTTGGTCTTGACACTTGGGGGGCGATCGTAGCTCAACGAGCATTTGGAGGAGGCGGGGGTATTGTGTTGCACTGTGCCCAATACTGCCTCGTCTACCACGTTCACGTTGTTTTTGTAATCACCACATCATGTGGAAGTCAAAATTTCAAGTAGAAAATCCACAAAAGGACTCCGTTGCACCCCCCATGAGACAAGCTTTGTGTAAACCGTAGAATAATAAGGCATCTCAGAATAAAAATTTCATTCTCAGTTTTGCCGAACAGGGAATCTTTTTATCGATTTGTCTGAGCTGCTTTGAACACTGCGTCGTAAACAAGTCTTGAGATGTTTTCCCCTCTGGGCATCTGGGGCAAAAAGTGAATGTTTTTGACAGACTGTTCCACCAAATAACATCCACAAGGGTTGCACACTGTTGTCTCTGACTGGTCTAGAAATTGTCGGGCTGTTTTGGATTCGAAAAAAGTGACTTATGCATCCTGCAAGAGTAAAATAAATCGCGATCAAAATGTATTTGATATGTAAATGGGACACTTAGAAGGATGGCTGCTTATTGTACTGACTCGCCCTTCTGTTGTGCACCATAGTCATCCATTTTTTTATGGGTGTATCCAAGTCGAATGGGAAGGTATTGATTCAAGGTTACCTGACGAAACCGGGAAAATAAAGGAGATGAAGAGATACGCTCGCTGTTTAATTTATCTGTCCGGAAACGTTATCCGAGGTCAATGAATGTCAGCGCGAAACTACAGGGCGATTGTGAACCGGCTTAATTCGACTTTGAATTGTTATTGCATTTCATCCCTCGACCCAAAGCCAGAATTAGTCGCTCCTTTCCCAACATGCTTTTTTCTAGAGAAATCCTATGGGGCAACATTTTTAGCAATGTCTTCCTTCGACTTAAGGCTCTGGATCGATATTGCATTTGCTTGGGCGATGCATGAGTCATTGATTACATTTGCGCCTCCCGAAAAAGTTTCCTTCCTCAAATCTTTAAGCAGCCATTATTGCCTCTGCCAAATAACGAACGCCCAGTAGTGACTGGCGGTCGGCCTGCGTTTCTGAGGCGCGTGCTCATGGAAGATTGGTTTAGCGATATCATTGCGAGCGCAGCAAACATTTATTGAGGAATGATGTTTTTTATTCTTCAGGGCGCCGGCGCTGCCAGACTCGATACAACCGGAACGCCGCCTACGAGAAGGAACTCAAGCGGGAGGAGTCCCGGAAGGCGCTCAAACGGCGACAGCGAGAGCGCATGCGCGCGGGTCAGACTGCCCACTCCGACTCGGACGACACAACGGACGGGGAGCGGGAAGAGGAAGGCGACGAGGATGAGGACTTGGAAAGGGTCATTGTCTGTTTTTTCACTCCTTGCATGAAATATTGCGATTGCTTCCATAGCAATCGCTTCCATAGCAGTTTGAACAAGACAAATAATAGAACTGACATGTGCATACCAAGCCACATAAACACATACACAAATCACGGAAAATTATTTGTCGAAATGTGAGAATGAGGAAGTGTTTGTTTCTGTGCTTGGAAGAGCAACGTGCCGTCTTCACGTTGCGCTGTGAGTACAAGGAAGTGCTGGAAACTTCTTGGCAACGTTAACAGCACTGGCAGCAGCTGTGCCATGACGAATGGAGACTGCCTTGCCTCCACGCTAATGGCCGTCTAGAAAATCTCTCTCAAACCAAGTTTCTCACTGTAAAGCTGCAGTGCATTCCCGCTAAATCGTTGCACATTTGTAAGCAGTGAAATATCCGTGCTAGTCTAAAAACGACTCGGACGAAATAAGGACAGAAGGCAAAAATCCCAAATGTATTAAAATTCGCTCACGCGATCCCTTCGCGGCAAGTCAAGAATGTCATTGTCTTCCACTCACTTCGCCCCATCGATTGCCCTTTTTGTCATCTCCTGTCGTGACTGTCCTTCCCATCAGGTCCGTTCTTTTGAATGCCTTTCGTAGGTCTTCGTTCTTTTCATATGGCATCTCCTCTTTTATCGTCGCCATTTCTGCATTTATTAACTTTCTCTTTTATGTTTCCTTATCTCGTCTCGTTGCGTATCTCTCCTCTCCTCTCAATTCCACCCTTCTCTCACTCTTTCTTTTCTTACCTGTCAGGGCCTATATAATTTGCAGTATTCCTACTCCTCTTCTTTCATTCTCTGTTCCTCCCACATTCCATTCTTTCTTTTTATGATCCAACACTCCGTCTCTTGTCTGACTGTGGGTTGGGGGTCAGAATAGACCCATCGCGTCTCCCTACGCGATTCGTAAGAAGCAAATAACTAGGTAAATCGTAACTTGATTTGCACTTTCTCATAACTATTCTTGACTCAGTGGCCTAACATAGCCTACAAAGGCTTATTGGCGTAAAACTCCATCCATCCATCCATCCACCTCGTCTGTCCTTCTCTCATCTTCCCCTATCTGTCTGCGACCGTGCTGCAGGTGTCAGGCTCGGGATCCGCCGAGGACGAGGGTTCCAAGCAGGGCGAGAGCGAGGACGGGAACGAGGGCCGATGGGAAATCAAGGTGGCGGGACCGGCAGGCGCCAAGAGGGCGCTACGAAGCGGCCGCCAGTCCAGGGGCGGGCTGATGATGAAGCTGCAATGGCGGAGGAGTGCGGAACGAAAGACGAACTTTGGGAGGCCGATCAGAAGACGGCTCGAGCTGTCGCCCGACTCCTCAGACACCGGAAACGCGCACCATCAGCAGCGCTACCCCGCGACCGGAAGCCGCCGCCGTCAGGGGAAGCTATTCCGGCCCAGGCCGGAAAGTGACCACGAGTTGCTTTTTACTGAGGAGAGTTCCGACTCGGACCAAAGTCAGGTAATTGGGTTGAAGTGGAGACCAAACAAAGCGACGGTCCAAACTCGAGAGCCTTGACCCTTGTCTCACACTTGGACGATGCATGTGACGTAGTAAATAGTTACGTTTGTTAGCGCAGGGTTCGAGTCTGTATTTACTTAACTCAGTACACACTTAAACCAAAAATGTAGAAGAAATATCCAGCATTTCCTGTTAAACAATGAGTCGTTCTCGTTACTTGACATGATTTAAACTTTAGTGTCTATGATGCCGTTTTACTGTATCGTCATAACCCCCTTTTCACCACCATCTCTTTTCCTTATGGATAATAGGTGGTCTCACTGAACCAAGATTTTAATGACCTCTGACCTCCTTTGTCTGCAGGTGAGCGGACGCCTGCCGTTCCAAGACGTGGCTGAGGACTCCAACTCCGTGCCGGCACCCCCAGAGCTGCGGAAGCTGGCCGTCAACAAAAACTCTGGGGAGACCCTGCTGCACAAGGCCACCAAGCCTGGTTACGAGGTAAGGCTTGCGCTGAAGTTGCAGTCACACTCGCTGGAAGGGTTGTCACGCTTTGCGGCCTTTGGCACAAACTGCAAGAACATGACGATCAACGCTTTTGGAGCGATTGCACTTAACACTCGTCAGAAAAGGAGGTAGAAATATCAGAACTGCGGATGTATATATTTTAAGGCCAGGGCTCCATTGGCAGCAATATCCAATAGTTGCAGTCGTAATTCTTGCGGATGTGACCAGGCCTTTACTATGCCGAGTCCCCCCCCCCCCCCCCCTCCCCAGCCTTCCAATTCCTCCATTTGGGCTAGGCTCTACTGCTGCAGTTTAATAGCTTGTCTTTGTACACGTCTAAACACGATTCGCACGTTCATGTAAATTAAAGTATTAAATCCTTCGTGTGGTGAAAGTGGTGCCGGTCGATTTATTGGCAGTTTTTCCAGCAATGAAAGTCCATATGCACCACTGTGATCACACGCCCGACTGTGAGCGGTAATCGTGCGCTCGTGTTTGCGTGCCTTGGCGTGTGTGAGGTAAATGTGGTCGTGAGTTGCGAGTTCTTGTGTACAGCAGTGCTCCTCACAATACTTGCGTGTATCTGCGTGAATGATTGCGTTTGTTTCCCAGTGTGTATGTGTGTGTGTGTGTGTGTGTGTTTTTTATGTGTGTTTATGTGTGTGTGTATGTGTGTGTGTGTGTGTGTGTGTGTGTTATCGGGGAGTGCTTTCGTGAGTGCATGAATCATTTTGCATGTGTGCGGATAAAGCTGGCAAGCGTGCTTGTTATAGTGGTCTTGGTCTTGACCTTGACATCGTGAATAATTGGTGGCAGTTCATTCTGGATATTAGTGTATGAACGCCTACACTGCGTGAAACGCGCCTTAAACTGCATCGTGATTACTCAATTCGCCCATTGTCATTGTATTTTCTCATCTTTTCTGTTTATCTTAACTGTTCAAGTTGTATGCAGATACTCTATAATTGTATTGCAAGATCGCATAAGTGCAGTCTCAGAAATGCCCCCATGCTCCTGTCCTAAAGTGTGGCAGGGCTTCCAGTGATCACGCTGGGAGGGAAAGGAAGGCCTGCTCACTTGGACAACAGGGACGTGGCCTTTGGGCTGGAGGAGTTCGCGTGTCCACGCACGGGCGAACTTCCACTTTCCCGTCTGTCTCCGCTCCTTAGTTGTCTGAGGTTCCTTGCCTCTGTCCAGCTGGTCAGTGGGTAATCAGGACTGGTCGCGCCAGGACGGAGCTTTAAACTCCCCGTCTGTCATATTGGTTGTCTGCTTTGGGCCGGTTACTTTCGATCTTGGACATCGAGGTGTGAGGCAAGCGTAGTTGACAACGTCCCTTCACCTGGTTGTGTGGAATGTCTGTGTCTGGCTGGCCACGATAATCTTGTCCGAATGATGGGAAGGAAAATTATCGGTGCCCACTTGCAAGCCTATCCTAGATATCTGCATCTGGGTTATGTCCAAGTAAGTTTCACTGTCTCGGCTTGGGCAATGCAGAGTGAATCATCGTACCTTTATTGGCTGTGTTGAACGATTTTGGCTGACTGGGGACCGGCTGAACTTAGATGACTGACTTTCAGGCAAACGAGTTTAGTGTAACGGTTTTTTCATGCTCAACTACGTTCCTGGTCGGGCAGTCTCAGATCCAGACTAATGGGACGTTCACAACAGCGGGGTCTGCTCACCGGGTGAGCCGGATCGGGAGAAGTTGAGTCACGCGCGGTGTCGTGCTGCCGAAGCTTTGAGGGGGAACTTTGATGGCGAGCTTGCTTTACGTGAGGCCATCGATTGGACTTGCCCAGGGGGCATCCTGGCAGTGGAAGCAGTCTGATGTTTCAAGGGCCTTGCGGGCGGATGGAAGTCATTAGGCAGCACAGAGTTATGCAAGGAAAGACGAACCGAAAACGTGCAATAATGGCATCCTGACATCCATTTCCTGTGATCTGGAAACTGGCAGTTGATCTCTCCATTTTTCTATGATGAAACGTACCGCTCGTTCATGACGGCGATAGTTTTCAAGTGTATGACGTGAGTCGTGAGGTCCGATTACATTTCGTGCAGTCTTCTTGAGTATCGTATCATGTCATTACTCGACAAAATGAGTTTTTTCTCCCATTTATTTATGAAGCCTATCGGCTAATCACAAACATTTAGACGTCTCAACTCCTCAGCTTTGTCTTCACCCGCCCTGACTGTTGTGCAGGCATTGAAAGATGCCCTCGGTTATGACTGACAATACGTAATGTGTGCCGCGTGCGAGATAAGATGTGACTATACGGCTTACGTTTATTCTGCAGTCCTTAGCGAAACTTCTGAGCGGAAGGCTCTCCCGTTGGCTTTGGCTTTCAGTAAAGCGAGTCTGTCCGCCTTGTCTTTTATTGGCCTTTTCTCTCCACCATATGCATTTCCTCCTCGTGCTACCTTTTCCTTTTAAGGGAAGAACGAAACTGGACGTGTTTTTACATTTGCTTTGCGCGTGGCAGAGGCGTGATGCCGTGTGAAGACGCAGCAGGGACGATGTACGTCCTTGCAGCGGGCCAGGATCCAGTGTGCGCTTCATTTCCGTCCATTGATTGTGGCGAGCTTCGCCTCCCGGAAGGGCTGTGGAAAGGAGGAAGAGATCACTCGTCCTGATTGCTTTCCGCTCTCCCTGCCTCCTGGGAAAGGTCAGGCCGCATCCATGTGCAAACGCTTGCCTCTCCCCTCGCAAACCAGATGCCGTTCCTTCCTTCTTGTTTGTCCCTAGCGAGGTTTCTGGAATGTTACTCCTCCACGTTCTTTTCACCCTGACCTGGTCGTAACCTGAGCGCCAGCATCACGTTGTTGACACTTGAGCCGTGCTCTGTACCTTGTCTTCAGTCGTGCTCACGAAAGAAAGGATTGCGCTGGTTTCATCAGACCGAAAAAAAAATATCCATCGTCTGTTCACCCTCACATTCTTGTTGATAAAGACCGATGGGTCGCGCCCAGGGATGAAGAGTGTGATCCAATGACGTAGTTCTCAGCTCAATGAATCGGGTACGACCGTCTTTCAACAAGACGTGAGGGTGAACATCGGATGGATATTTTTTTTTCGGTCTGATGAAACCAGCGCAATCCTTTCTTTCGTGAGCACGACTGAAGACAAGGTACAGAGCACGGCTCAAGTGTCAACAACGTGATGCTGGCGCTCAGGTTACGACCAGGTCAGGGTGAAAAGAACGTGGAGGAGTAACATTCCAGAAACCTCGCTAGGGACAAACAAGAAGGAAGGAACGGCATCTGGTTTGCGAGGGGAGAGGCAAGCGTTTGCACATGGATGCGGCCTGACCTTTCCCAGGAGGCAGGGAGAGCGGAAAGCAATCAGGACGAGTGATCTCTTCCTCCTTTCCACAGCCCTTCCGGGAGGCGAAGCTCGCCACAATCAATGGACGGAAATGAAGCGCACACTGGATCCTGGCCCGCTGCAAGGACGTACATCGTCCCTGCTGCGTCTTCACACGGCATCACGCCTCTGCCACGCGCAAAGCAAATGTAAAAACACGTCCAGTTTCGTTCTTCCCTTAAAAGGAAAAGGTAGCACGAGGAGGAAATGCATATGGTGGAGAGAAAAGGCCAATAAAAGACAAGGCGGACAGACTCGCTTTACTGAAAGCCAAAGCCAACGGGAGAGCCTTCCGCTCAGAAGTTTCGCTAAGGACTGCAGAATAAACGTAAGCCGTATAGTCACATCTTATCTCGCACGCGGCACACATTACGTATTGTCAGTCATAACCGAGGGCATCTTTCAATGCCTGCACAACAGTCAGGGCGGGTGAAGACAAAGCTGAGGAGTTGAGACGTCTAAATGTTTGTGATTAGCCGATAGGCTTCATAAATAAATGGGAGAAAAAACTCATTTTGTCGAGTAATGACATGATACGATACTCAAGAAGACTGCACGAAATGTAATCGGACCTCACGACTCACGTCATACACTTGAAAACTATCGCCGTCATGAACGAGCGGTACGTTTCATCATAGAAAAATGGAGAGATCAACTGCCAGTTTCCAGATCACAGGAAATGGATGTCAGGATGCCATTATTGCACGTTTTCGGTTCGTCTTTCCTTGCATAACTCTGTGCTGCCTAATGACTTCCATCCGCCCGCAAGGCCCTTGAAACATCAGACTGCTTCCACTGCCAGGATGCCCCCTGGGCAAGTCCAATCGATGGCCTCACGTAAAGCAAGCTCGCCATCAAAGTTCCCCCTCAAAGCTTCGGCAGCACGACACCGCGCGTGACTCAACTTCTCCCGATCCGGCTCACCCGGTGAGCAGACCCCGCTGTTGTGAACGTCCCATTAGTCTGGATCTGAGACTGCCCGACCAGGAACGTAGTTGAGCATGAAAAAACCGTTACACTAAACTCGTTTGCCTGAAAGTCAGTCATCTAAGTTCAGCCGGTCCCCAGTCAGCCAAAATCGTTCAACACAGCCAATAAAGGTACGATGATTCACTCTGCATTGCCCAAGCCGAGACAGTGAAACTTACTTGGACATAACCCAGATGCAGATATCTAGGATAGGCTTGCAAGTGGGCACCGATAATTTTCCTTCCCATCATTCGGACAAGATTATCGTGGCCAGCCAGACACAGACATTCCACACAACCAGGTGAAGGGACGTTGTCAACTACGCTTGCCTCACACCTCGATGTCCAAGATCGAAAGTAACCGGCCCAAAGCAGACAACCAATATGACAGACGGGGAGTTTAAAGCTCCGTCCTGGCGCGACCAGTCCTGATTACCCACTGACCAGCTGGACAGAGGCAAGGAACCTCAGACAACTAAGGAGCGGAGACAGACGGGAAAGTGGAAGTTCGCCCGTGCGTGGACACGCGAACTCCTCCAGCCCAAAGGCCACGTCCCTGTTGTCCAAGTGAGCAGGCCTTCCTTTCCCTCCCAGCGTGATCACTGGAAGCCCTGCCACACTTTAGGACAGGAGCATGGGGGCATTTCTGAGACTGCACTTATGCGATCTTGCAATACAATTATAGAGTATCTGCATACAACTTGAACAGTTAAGATAAACAGAAAAGATGAGAAAATACAATGACAATGGGCGAATTGAGTAATCACGATGCAGTTTAAGGCGCGTTTCACGCAGTGTAGGCGTTCATACACTAATATCCAGAATGAACTGCCACCAATTATTCACGATGTCAAGGTCAAGACCAAGACCACTATAACAAGCACGCTTGCCAGCTTTATCCGCACACATGCAAAATGATTCATGCACTCACGAAAGCACTCCCCGATAACACACACACACACACACACACACACATACACACACACATAAACACACATAAAAAACACACACACACACACACACACACACAATCACACACACACTGGGAAACAAACGCAATCATTCACGCAGATACACGCAAGTATTGTGAGGAGCACTGCTGTACACAAGAACTCGCAACTCACGACCACATTTACCTCACACACGCCAAGGCACGCAAACACGAGCGCACGATTACCGCTCACAGTCGGGCGTGTGATCACAGTGGTGCATATGGACTTTCATTGCTGGAAAAACTGCCAATAAATCGACCGGCACCACTTTCACCACACGAAGGATTTAATACTTTAATTTACATGAACGTGCGAATCGTGTTTAGACGTGTACAAAGACAAGCTATTAAACTGCAGCAGTAGAGCCTAGCCCAAATGGAGGAATTGGAAGGCTGGGGAGGGGGGGGGGACTCGGCATAGTAAAGGCCTGGTCACATCCGCAAGAATTACGACTGCAACTATTGGATATTGCTGCCAATGGAGCCCTGGCCTTAAAATATATACATCCGCAGTTCTGATATTTCTACCTCCTTTTCTGACGAGTGTTAAGTGCAATCGCTCCAAAAGCGTTGATCGTCATGTTCTTGCAGTTTGTGCCAAAGGCCGCAAAGCGTGACAACCCTTCCAGCGAGTGTGACTGCAACTTCAGCGCAAGCCTTACCTCGTAACCAGGCTTGGTGGCCTTGTGCAGCAGGGTCTCCCCAGAGTTTTTGTTGACGGCCAGCTTCCGCAGCTCTGGGGGTGCCGGCACGGAGTTGGAGTCCTCAGCCACGTCTTGGAACGGCAGGCGTCCGCTCACCTGCAGACAAAGGAGGTCAGAGGTCATTAAAATCTTGGTTCAGTGAGACCACCTATTATCCATAAGGAAAAGAGATGGTGGTGAAAAGGGGGTTATGACGATACAGTAAAACGGCATCATAGACACTAAAGTTTAAATCATGTCAAGTAACGAGAACGACTCATTGTTTAACAGGAAATGCTGGATATTTCTTCTACATTTTTGGTTTAAGTGTGTACTGAGTTAAGTAAATACAGACTCGAACCCTGCGCTAACAAACGTAACTATTTACTACGTCACATGCATCGTCCAAGTGTGAGACAAGGGTCAAGGCTCTCGAGTTTGGACCGTCGCTTTGTTTGGTCTCCACTTCAACCCAATTACCTGACTTTGGTCCGAGTCGGAACTCTCCTCAGTAAAAAGCAACTCGTGGTCACTTTCCGGCCTGGGCCGGAATAGCTTCCCCTGACGGCGGCGGCTTCCGGTCGCGGGGTAGCGCTGCTGATGGTGCGCGTTTCCGGTGTCTGAGGAGTCGGGCGACAGCTCGAGCCGTCTTCTGATCGGCCTCCCAAAGTTCGTCTTTCGTTCCGCACTCCTCCGCCATTGCAGCTTCATCATCAGCCCGCCCCTGGACTGGCGGCCGCTTCGTAGCGCCCTCTTGGCGCCTGCCGGTCCCGCCACCTTGATTTCCCATCGGCCCTCGTTCCCGTCCTCGCTCTCGCCCTGCTTGGAACCCTCGTCCTCGGCGGATCCCGAGCCTGACACCTGCAGCACGGTCGCAGACAGATAGGGGAAGATGAGAGAAGGACAGACGAGGTGGATGGATGGATGGATGGAGTTTTACGCCAATAAGCCTTTGTAGGCTATGTTAGGCCACTGAGTCAAGAATAGTTATGAGAAAGTGCAAATCAAGTTACGATTTACCTAGTTATTTGCTTCTTACGAATCGCGTAGGGAGACGCGATGGGTCTATTCTGACCCCCAACCCACAGTCAGACAAGAGACGGAGTGTTGGATCATAAAAAGAAAGAATGGAATGTGGGAGGAACAGAGAATGAAAGAAGAGGAGTAGGAATACTGCAAATTATATAGGCCCTGACAGGTAAGAAAAGAAAGAGTGAGAGAAGGGTGGAATTGAGAGGAGAGGAGAGATACGCAACGAGACGAGATAAGGAAACATAAAAGAGAAAGTTAATAAATGCAGAAATGGCGACGATAAAAGAGGAGATGCCATATGAAAAGAACGAAGACCTACGAAAGGCATTCAAAAGAACGGACCTGATGGGAAGGACAGTCACGACAGGAGATGACAAAAAGGGCAATCGATGGGGCGAAGTGAGTGGAAGACAATGACATTCTTGACTTGCCGCGAAGGGATCGCGTGAGCGAATTTTAATACATTTGGGATTTTTGCCTTCTGTCCTTATTTCGTCCGAGTCGTTTTTAGACTAGCACGGATATTTCACTGCTTACAAATGTGCAACGATTTAGCGGGAATGCACTGCAGCTTTACAGTGAGAAACTTGGTTTGAGAGAGATTTTCTAGACGGCCATTAGCGTGGAGGCAAGGCAGTCTCCATTCGTCATGGCACAGCTGCTGCCAGTGCTGTTAACGTTGCCAAGAAGTTTCCAGCACTTCCTTGTACTCACAGCGCAACGTGAAGACGGCACGTTGCTCTTCCAAGCACAGAAACAAACACTTCCTCATTCTCACATTTCGACAAATAATTTTCCGTGATTTGTGTATGTGTTTATGTGGCTTGGTATGCACATGTCAGTTCTATTATTTGTCTTGTTCAAACTGCTATGGAAGCGATTGCTATGGAAGCAATCGCAATATTTCATGCAAGGAGTGAAAAAACAGACAATGACCCTTTCCAAGTCCTCATCCTCGTCGCCTTCCTCTTCCCGCTCCCCGTCCGTTGTGTCGTCCGAGTCGGAGTGGGCAGTCTGACCCGCGCGCATGCGCTCTCGCTGTCGCCGTTTGAGCGCCTTCCGGGACTCCTCCCGCTTGAGTTCCTTCTCGTAGGCGGCGTTCCGGTTGTATCGAGTCTGGCAGCGCCGGCGCCCTGAAGAATAAAAAACATCATTCCTCAATAAATGTTTGCTGCGCTCGCAATGATATCGCTAAACCAATCTTCCATGAGCACGCGCCTCAGAAACGCAGGCCGACCGCCAGTCACTACTGGGCGTTCGTTATTTGGCAGAGGCAATAATGGCTGCTTAAAGATTTGAGGAAGGAAACTTTTTCGGGAGGCGCAAATGTAATCAATGACTCATGCATCGCCCAAGCAAATGCAATATCGATCCAGAGCCTTAAGTCGAAGGAAGACATTGCTAAAAATGTTGCCCCATAGGATTTCTCTAGAAAAAAGCATGTTGGGAAAGGAGCGACTAATTCTGGCTTTGGGTCGAGGGATGAAATGCAATAACAATTCAAAGTCGAATTAAGCCGGTTCACAATCGCCCTGTAGTTTCGCGCTGACATTCATTGACCTCGGATAACGTTTCCGGACAGATAAATTAAACAGCGAGCGTATCTCTTCATCTCCTTTATTTTCCCGGTTTCGTCAGGTAACCTTGAATCAATACCTTCCCATTCGACTTGGATACACCCATAAAAAAATGGATGACTATGGTGCACAACAGAAGGGCGAGTCAGTACAATAAGCAGCCATCCTTCTAAGTGTCCCATTTACATATCAAATACATTTTGATCGCGATTTATTTTACTCTTGCAGGATGCATAAGTCACTTTTTTCGAATCCAAAACAGCCCGACAATTTCTAGACCAGTCAGAGACAACAGTGTGCAACCCTTGTGGATGTTATTTGGTGGAACAGTCTGTCAAAAACATTCACTTTTTGCCCCAGATGCCCAGAGGGGAAAACATCTCAAGACTTGTTTACGACGCAGTGTTCAAAGCAGCTCAGACAAATCGATAAAAAGATTCCCTGTTCGGCAAAACTGAGAATGAAATTTTTATTCTGAGATGCCTTATTATTCTACGGTTTACACAAAGCTTGTCTCATGGGGGGTGCAACGGAGTCCTTTTGTGGATTTTCTACTTGAAATTTTGACTTCCACATGATGTGGTGATTACAAAAACAACGTGAACGTGGTAGACGAGGCAGTATTGGGCACAGTGCAACACAATACCCCCGCCTCCTCCAAATGCTCGTTGAGCTACGATCGCCCCCCAAGTGTCAAGACCAAATGGCGCAAGACGGACCTACAGCTCGAGTCCCGGCACACAATCGATGGAAACCGCTTCCAATGGCCTGCTCGCATTGCCTGACCTGTCCGCATTGACGCCAGAGTGTGGAGACACGCAAGGATGGACATTACCCCTTCCCCTTTTGCAGACCCAGCCAAACCAATGTTCCGTTGCCCCTTGTCTTGACACTCCAGACCCGATATAGTTGGTACTTGTTTGTTGAACTCTTTTTGAAACGCTCTCTCCATTTACGATACAGACTGCATTGCAGTTCACCTCACCAGCTCCCCATGCTGTCCTCTCACGCTTTCCGGTGTCCAATACATTTGTTTCTACCATGTTCCCATTGTTCTCTTCCTCGTATGAGTGATCCCATTTGTTCGGTTGCTTATTTACGCTCCTTGTTAATTGAATACTCCTCCGGTTGGTTGCCTTTACATATACTCTGCTACTGTTGACTTATTATCCTCAACTCTCAACCCTACACTCCTTCCTCATTTAAACATGCAAAATCTCAGTTCTTCTTTGCCGTTTGAAACTAGATCAAAATGGCAGACCCCGTCTGTCACAGCCGGGGGTTAGCTATCAATAAAAACAAAACAACTCCAACGTCTTCAGTGGGACAACAATATAAAAAAGCTTTTTCCACTCAATCACACAGAATGACATGACACGTGTGCTGCTACACGGACACTGTGACATACATTCAGCATGCAAGAGCGTGAACACGCGTAACCGAGCACGCAAAACAGTCATCTCCTTCAGTCAAAACTTTTTCTGTATACGCCGCTGGTGGAGTGTGCCTGGACCCACACTGAATGTTTTGCGCTGCACGAGCACGAGCTTGACTTTTGCGCTGCGTGCGAAAGATGGCGGCCTTGCAGGATAGCAGGAAATATGTTTCCTGTTCGTGCTAGAGCTATTTGAATGGGGAGGGAACAGCACCTAAGTGACAGTTGTTCATCATTCAAAGGGAACAGTACCTAAGTGACAGTTGTTCATCATTCAAAATATGACAATTAATAATCTAAATGACTTCTACAAACTAATTGAAAACAACGATAATAAACAATCGAAACTCGAACGTTACAAGCTTTCCTGAAAATTGTAAATAGGTCATTATACTATGGCTGAAATTTTAAATAGGTTATTTCAAGTTCATCTTGCTAAAATTGTCAACTAGGTCATGACAATTTGTCAAGTGGTTTGTCGCCAGTCACACCTCGACAGCCGAAATTCCGACAGACGACAAATGGACGATTGCCCAGTCTAGGAACGCCCGGGAACATGATGTCATTGCCAGGCAGGCCGGCCGTAAACTCAGTCGTCTGCATTGTTCCTCAGGCCGAGACACAGGACACGGCCACTGACCCAAATCCTCGGGTGACCCGGCATGAACATGTCAAGCCAAGGCATGACGCTCTCTACTGCGCATGCGTCCTTACGACGACTGACGCAGATGCTGACGTAAGCAGTAGCTATTTGGGAAGAGTTGTGATATAATTTCATGAGGCGATATACATGTATAATTATGTGATGAAAAACGGAAAGTGTGGTTTGAAGTGTATGTATGTCGGTTAAGAGTCGTTGAAATTCTGCAGCACAGCTCTCGTTTATCGAGTTACTTTCAGAGACTAAGTTCATAACACTCGAAAGAACTGAAAAACACTCGACAAAGATGCTATCATGAACACTCCAGTCCCAAAAAGAAGAAACATCAAATCTTGGCGACGAGTAAAACGACGCCCATGAAACGCCATTTTCTTATCGACGTCCTAAAGCATCACTTTTCCACTTCATCCCACAAGTAAGAAAGCAATGCGGTTTCCCTCTTTAACTTGACGAGAGCTCTCCAGAAATGAAATTCTCATCCAATCAACGGCGGCGCGCCTATTCATCGCGGATCTTATCTGGAAGCGTCCTCGACCTCGGACCTTGCACTGCAGGTACAAAATGGCGTCCTACATAAGACACAAGCTTCCATCTCCCCAGAATCACCCTGGGGCGTCTGCTTCAGCAGGACGTCCAATCAGCAGCTTCCATCGATCTGCAAGCCCATTTGACCGCAGCCAGTGCCACCAAGAGGCGAGTTCAAGATGCCATCTCAGCCCTCGGGCAGGGCATAGAACTCTATCCTTAGCCCGCCTTCTCATTGGTGGACAAAGCGGAAGTTCACTAACTGCTCTTGTCCTCTCGGTCTTCGTCTGCCTGCCTGCCTGCCTGCCTGCCTGTGTCTGTCGATCTTTGTGTACATGTGTGTGTGTGAGTGTGTGTGTGTGTGTGTACGCACGCGCGTGTGTGTGTACGCGTGTGTTTATTCTTCGATTCTTTCTAACGCATCCGTTTTTCCGTTCATTGGCCCTCACGGTGGTCACGCATCAACGAATGGTCCACACATGCTTTCAACAACGAGTGCATTCCCTCAGCGATTGGTCTAGCCCTCGTACATGGAAACCTTTGGATTTTTTGTTTACGTCATCAGGTATTTGCATTTTCCTACAAGCACTCCTGGCAAACAGTCTTCACCTAAAGTTCACCTATGAATCGATCAAGGTTGAGTTCTCTGTAATCGGCGTCCCGACTCAGGCTTGCTATTCACCGGAGATATTGATTCGTACGTATGCCTCAGTGTACAATCTATACCCACAGCCGGCGATGATCACGGAGCGTACAGTTGGCTGCGAGTGTGCGTTAATAATTAAAGGAAGGTAGGCACGCCTCAGCAATATCAATGTTTTTGGTACGACCTCCAGAATCTACATCGCTAGCGCTGTCAGCAAGTTTCCATGCCCATGTTCACCTCCATTCCCAGTCGCGAACATACATGTACTACTCGTGCAAAGCGTTGCTTACACGAAAAAAGCATTCACGTTGCATTATGGATTGGAGCGGTTATCATCTCACACCTCGAAACTTTCTTACTTAAATGCGATCATAAATTACACTCTCCTCTCTCGGCTTGTAGAGGAAGGAGCAAGAGAGTCGACCAGAAAGGAGTGTGTGTATATTCATATATATCATACGTACTTGGTCGTCGCTGAAGGGGAGTAGGTTCGAAGTCGGAGAACCTTCTCTGACGCAAAGTGCAACTTCGCAGAGGTCGGCGAGAAAGATCTGAGGAAGACAGAGACTAGATAAGCCGGCGGCTCGGTCTGCGGGATACACCACTGGCACAGTCAGCAGCATCCGTATCCGCATCGCCATCAGCAGCTTCAGCAGCACCCGCATCGCCATCAGCAGCATCAGCAGCCATCATCCAGGACTCGAAGAGGGGTCCAGATACTGGCGCTCCCAGACCTATTGACCCTGACGGCCTGCAGAACAGCGACATCCCCCACAGAAAAGAGCAGCAAGCTCTCTCCTTGTGGCGGCAGGCGCAGCTCGTGCCCAGACGGCCTGGCCCAGGGCATGATGGCATCGGCAATGTGGAGCGCAAGGAGGCATGGCGATGCGAGAATGGGGGGAGGGGTTAGTTCCACATGCGGCCATGACAGTTAGCGTGACCTCCAAGCAGGTAGTGATGACATGAGTGTTAGTGATGCTGGGAACTAAGGCATCTACGTTGCTTCGTCTCCTCTCCTCTCTGCAGCCATGCACACACCGACTCCTTAGCATGGGAACTGACTGGCAGTAAAGGAGGGGTAACTGCTACTAGGTGGAAGCCACGTCTACACCATGTTAAGGCATGATGTCGATTAGCACTGGCGTCAAATGACGGACAAACTAAACCTGCAGTCTCTTTTTTCAAACTAGAAGCTTATCTCTTCGTAACGAAACGGCGTTTTGTATGCGATTGTAATCACACAGAAAGACGTGTTTGCATGCACGCATTTTTACCCGAGTGTGAATATTCGAGTGTGCTCAGGTGTATGAGTTTTACTTCTAGACGTTCCGGTTGGGGATCGTTCCATCAAAGAAAGCCGTAATTAGAGATCCCAGACATCCAGTCACGTGGCCCGGCACGACTGCCAGCACCATCGTCACCACGGCTTAGGGGACGGCGCCAAACTGAGTTGTTCTCCTTCTGCAGCTATGAGGTTAGTAAGGATGACGTATTTGGCGCGCGAGTGACTTCCCTTGAATGGAGTGAACACGAGACTGCTTCGTAGCCATTTCTGCATCATTTCACGACCTATCTGACATTGTGCGGTGTGGAAAATGGTACGCTCGTGCTGTGTACGAAATTGTAGCAATGCCAGTACATCTAGGAGATTGTTCTCCATCCCTGCTGTCATAAAATGAAAGGGAAAGCCCCAACTCAGTGCGTTCGTCTGTATGCATTCCGTGAGCGTTCGACTGTGCGTGTGCGTGCGATTGTGCGAAAAAGCGATTTCGTGTGTGTGTGTGTGTGTGTGTGTGCGCGTGAGAGAGAGAGAGAGAGAGAGAGAGAGAGCGGAAAGTTTCCATGCGACACTTAAGCCTCGAGGTCATCTTCGGATATAAGACATCAGTACAATTATGTCTGCTTCTCCCTCTCTTGCTTGTACAGTCAACGCTTTAATGTGTATAGTGCATTGCAACAGTCTAACTCAGTTACATATGTATGATTGTATGAAGCACTTATATTAGATCAATAATTTTAGCAATGATGGGAATGGCTTTTTATCTTAAGTCTGATGGGAGGTTAAGATAAGGATTATTATATGTTTTGAGTTCACAGAATGATGATGATGATGATGATGATGATGTCCACTTATATGGCGCACATATCCATGCTGGCAGCATGCTCAAGGCGCAGGAGATTGGGGGGAAGGGAGAAAAAGTTAACAAAACAGAGACTGGTGCACAGTCTTTCAGTCAGAACCTAATGGCAGTTGTGAAAATACAAATAGTTATGGTTTTCATATTATTACTTACTATGTTTATCATTGTCTACTGAAGTAATGAATTATTTTTGACCTTCTCAGTTTTTGATTAGGCCTACTGTAATCTGCCAATCATAAATCGGATAGGATTTTGTGTGCGTCAAATCCCAAAATATTTAAATGGTGTTAGATTGTTTTTTTGTATTATTACATTCTTAATATGAAGCTATGTATTAATTTTACTTACTAACAGTTTTTCTTGTTAGTCGGAGTCTAAAATAAACAATGACGGAGCATTTTGTGAATTTGTGTAATAATTTTAGTAATTATTTTTTAGCTATGTTTGTAAAACATGAACAGTGAAAAAAATGACAACACAGGCAAGCTCAAAGATGCCTACATGAAATTAGCATGTTGAGCAGTGCTGGTTTGTCTGAAAGTGTTATAAGAAAGCTCACTTTTAGCCTAGTTTTTGTGAATGTATGAAGAGTGTGGTCATAATAGATACAGGAAACATGAGCAAATGTGCATGTAATAACTCAATCAAGATAATGTTTGTCGTATATTCTTTTAACACGTATGTTCAGTAAAAAAGACTGAAGATCCATTTCTAATGACACATCTAAAATCTTTTTAATGAATAGATTACCGAGAGAGAGAGAGAGAGAGAGAGAGAGAGAGAGAGAGAGAGAGAGAGAGAGAGAGACAGACAGACAGACAGACAGACACACACACACACACACACACACACACACACATAGAGGGTGATCACACCCATCTGGTGTGAATGTTGCAATCTCCCTCACCCATCCATCTACAAAATTCTTGTAGGCCGTGAGGCTTTTGTGCGATCGAAATTCTTTCGTCGTGTAGGCACTCACACCGAACACGAAATAGTTCACAATCGCGATGTAATCCAGCGAAGGATAATCGTCAGGACTGGCCGACCATAATCGAGTTGGCACTTCATAAGGGTCGTTGCCACAAATGTACATCAAGTTGGTGCTGTATCTCAGCTTTGCTGCGGCGTCAAAGCTTTCAAAATAACTTCGGTCATCCTTCACTCCACGTTTGCTCTTCTCCATCTTGTCTCGCGTTTACTCCAATAGAGGGAAGCAACTCTCGCAAACCGCGACCCTTACTAACCTCATCTGTTTGCGCCAGGCTGATCTCCAAGCAACCAGTCTAGGAGAAGGACAACTCCGACTTCAAACCCGGGCAGATGGAGCTCGTTAGCCTCGTCAGGCAGTTCGTCTAGGAGAGGGAAACTCTGATGTAAAACCCACCCCTGCGGGCTCGGGGTAAGAATTGACCCACCGCGTCTCCCTGCGCGATTCGTAAGAGGCGAATAAAACTAGGGCTCCGCTGCCTTGTGGATACCTTCGGGAGGAGGAAAGGCTAAGGAGTAAACCCTACATAAATCCGGAGTGAAGCCCCTAAGGCGGTTGGTCGTCAGTCTTGACCTCCTTCCGGCAGCTTCTGCAGCCAGACTGGTGCCAAACGTATCGCTCCGCGTTCCTTTGGACCACACCAGCGAGGCCGAGTGGGGGATTCTGTCGACTGGGCAACCCAGGATCTCCATACACGCTGCCCAGGCTCGCGCCCTGGAGAGGTCACTTCAGTGCCGCTGTTTTACAGTGACAGAAACAACACGGGAGACAGCAGTTACGAGTTCTAAGTCCAGAGTGATTGGCGTGTGCTCGGACGCTACGGGTTGTCTCCGACGGTGGGAGGAACCATCGCAGTTCCACTGGTCAGCTACCGCCCGCCTCAATCCGGGCAGCCCCCGGCCAGATAGGTGCTGACCCGCCACAGTCTGCCTGCTTCATTGGGTGCTTTCCCCCATAGTCTCACGAGACTGACGGATGCCAACAAAGATCTCCAAGCACGGTCGGGGCCAGGAAATGTATTTCAGGCTTTCTGATGATGCAGTCCCTGCGGAATGGACGGGACCCGAAAATCGATGAGCGTTTCAGACTTCATCCCCCTAGTCTATCGCTGCATAAAGTGACTTTACAATGCGAAGAACGAGCCTCATTATCTCCCTTTTAGCTCCGTTGACGTCAGCGGTTGAGAGTGTTTGCGAAGAGCTCGTGCACTGCAAGACACTCTGCCTAAATCTGCCCGTCGTGGATTCGGCTTTACCCAGCCGCTTTCCAGCACGCACATTGGCTTGTCCGATCACGTGGCAGGATGTCTCCAAATGCCCCAGAGGGCTTTTAGTGTATGTGTCCTATTATTTGTCTATGTCTAAATACCCCCCACCCCCTTTTTCTCTCTCAACCACTTCCTCTTCCATCTCTCCATAAGCATTCAGGTTGTGACAAAAACACAAACTCTCTCTCTCTCTCTCTCTCTCTCTCTCTCACACACACACACACACACACACACATATCAATATTCCTTCCAAGAAAACAATGTGTCCATCCACGTCCCTGCTAGCGCCTCCAAGACGCAGCTTCCCCTGCCAGGCTGGGGTCTTCTGGACGGAGGCAGAGTCTTGGGGGACGAGACAGAAAGTTGCCAAAACAGATTGCCGGCAAACAAGTTCAGGCAAGGCCAGCGGCTGCGAATAAGGAGCCATAAAAATCCCCAGACTATTGTTGATGACTCCAGCTCCAACAGCCTTTATAAACATGGGGAGACTTGCACAAGCTCCGTCGTTCAGCCAGCCTCGGATGAGTCAGGCCCAAGTCTTCACGTTAGAGTTGATGAGAAGAATTCAGACTGCCGTTGTCTCCTCTTCAATTTGGTTTTATCTTTTATTCTTCGGATCAAGAGTGTTTCCACTCACGTTTCAAGAGCATATCATTATCAAGCATTTTGGCAGCAGTTGCCTGCTCGTTTCTGTGTCCTGTACTTGTAACGATGTTTCAGAAGGGCAAAGGAATTTCAATTCAATTTCTTCATGGATGTTAGTGTTTCTTGCCGAAAAAACAAACCCGATGGATTTCTTGCTTGTCTGGAATGAGTTTCAAGAGCCTAAGTACACACGTAGCATAGCATAAAGATTAAGGCAGTTTTCAATTAGCTCCACCATTCACGCACGCCTAAAAGCAAACCGGAATTCTCTAATGCTTGTCGTAAAACGAGCCATGCGCATGACTCATTCCACTTTCAAACTGTTTATAAATCGCTCAGGAAAATCCGTGTCCACATTCAACAATGAAACTGCACTTTAGAAACGCGGCCACCCACCCATACTGCTGAAGCGATCCTTCCCAAGTCACCCACGCTGTAGTTCATGGGTAAACTGAAACCCAGACCTCTCTCACTCACTGCCCTCTCGAAGTTCTCTTATCCTAGAGTGGAGAGGAACTGGCCATTCCCTTGCCGCCTGGGACAGCCCAGAGAAAACAACTCGTGTAGGTCACTGCATTGGGCACGAAGAGGGTCTCTCTCAAGACGGGGGGAAAAGTCAACACGAAGAGACCAGAACTCCAGGTCAGCCTCGGTGCCTGTTTAGCTTCCACTCCAGACGCCAAGAGTTCTGGTTTTTCTTCCTCTCCGACCTCTCCCGAAAGGCGCGGTCACACCGACGTGTCACTGCAGAGCGACCGACCTCTTCGCCATTTTGGAAGCAAGGGACCACATGCAAAGCACGGAGATGAGATGTTTAAACGACATAATCATGGTAGTAGACAGCCTTTGGGAATGCATGAACAAGTCGTGTAAAGAGACTTAATTGAACAGTGCCCTGGAGGATGACTGAACTGCTCTTGAGGCTGAGCTCCGTCACAATTAGAAGGAAACTAGGTATGAGCTACACACGAAAGGAAACCGCGAAGAGAGCTTGCAATAGGGAGATAAGCCTGCACCACCCATCACTTCGCGGACTCGATTGTTTTTTCCTGTTTTTCTGGGAAATGTCAGCTCCACGAGAAACAACCACAGATACTGTCTAGACTTCATGGGAGAGCAATGCAAAGATGACGGGTACGAGAAAGTTAGTCAAGTAAACTAATGAGCGGAGGGCAGCTCTACTGGAAGAAAAAGAAAAGGAAAAGTACTCACACACGGAATTTAACGGCATTTACGCTCCTAAAATGAAAAATACAAAGCGAAAGGAAATAGTGAGAGAGATTAAAGAAGCAGGTGTGTACGAAGATATCAACATGATTTGATCTTAAATATTCATCGCAGGCCGACCCGGGGTTTAGAAAAAAACACCACTTCAAATGCCAAAATGTCGATAAACTCAATTTACCGTTTTTCCAGAAATAAATCAAAAGCTCTTCGGAGACAAGTTTTTTTTTTTTTTTTTTTTTTTTTTGGGGGGGGGGGGGAAGCCCATTGCGTCGCGACCTTTGGCTGGACGAGGGGTGGCACAGCGATGACGACAAAGCCCAGGAAGGCCTGACTCTTTCCACAGCGGCAAGATGAGAAAGCACTTCAAAAAAAGTAGTGATCGATGTCGATTTTGTAACTGGCGTCTTTGAAGCGTCATCTGGTGGCCAGCTTCATCGTCTCTACAGAAACAGCGGCCGGGGTTCAAAATGTGAAGACTTCGTCTCCTTTAATCGATAGGAGACACGAAAGAGTTGCTGACCGAAAAAACACATTCTTCATTTCGGAATCTTCGAACTTTCAAAATGTCCATTTGAAAATCTTTTTTGGGGGGTGGGGGTCTTAGAACTCGGAACCTGCTAAATTGTCGGTAGAATATTCATGACACTGGCATAGAAGAATGTAGCAAAAAGACTTGGGGACTGTTCGAAAACAAGATTACGAGCATTGGAAACTTAGTACTAAACTTTTAAGAATCATTTCGCCAGA
This sequence comes from Theodoxus fluviatilis, assembly GCA_034096865.1. Classification (NCBI taxonomy): domain Eukaryota; kingdom Metazoa; phylum Mollusca; class Gastropoda; order Cycloneritida; family Neritidae; genus Theodoxus; species Theodoxus fluviatilis. The sequence continues at coordinate 33,040 of JAWQFJ010016086.1, forward strand.
CTAACGGCTGCTTCAACGTACGCTCTCTAGCAAGGCATCAGGAAAACGAAGTAGCGAAAGTATCCTATTGTATGTCATTTACTGCAGATTATTGAATAGTGAAACGCTCCGCGATCACAAGAATATTCCATGCCTCGAACATCGCATTACTACGGTGACCTCTTTTTTAATACAATTTCAGCACCTTTTTTACTACTCATCAAGTTGCTGGAAAACTGGACAGCAGCACGATTAATAAACCAAACTTTTATTCAAGTGAACAGAAAAAAAGAACGAGCGACTTCAACAACAGCAAATTCACGAGTTCACTTTCAAGATGCAAACTCTCTCCAGTCAAACTGAGCTCGTGGTGAAAACAATGAAAAGTTCAGGTATGAAGTAAATAAGATCACATGCCGATTCCATTTCATGACCTATAAAGGCTGACCTAGCTACTGAGCGATGAAATGACAGCCAGCATGTTATGTTTGAGCAGCGGTCATCACAAATAATCATAACCATAATAGCAGATCAGGACCAAATGATTCATTGTGGAACGATTTGGAACAGCTTTGCAACTAACTTTACACAAAGGACGATCTCGAACAAGCCGTGTCCTACGAGTGCTGCATGTCATTCCTCTACATCTGCTACTCGGCCCCAAACGCAATTTTTAATTCTTCTTTTCATTAGCTGAAACCAAGTCCACAACAGACAACTCAACGCTGCAGCGAAGACTCATAATAAAATACTGCGCCTCCGTGTGAGACCCAAGGACACGGCAAAATCCGACAGCGAACAAGGACGCCTCAACTTCTGCCTGGAGCGGCTTCCACACAGTCTGTGCCGCGCAGGCATTGGGTTCCGCTCGGCAACATTCCTCGCCTTCACCAGTCGTTCAACGGTGAAGGTCAAGGTCATGCTTGTAGAAGCCAGACGCTTCACGCATGAGCGCCTCCTATCAAAAGGGCGCCACAGTTGATACGGGCCTCCCGGTGAAATATTTAGACGCATGCGTGGATCGATTTTATGGGGGTAGACACCTCAGCGGCTGACACTGCGGCTCGTACTCGAGGGTCAGACAGGTCTCCTGTTTTGCGAGGTGCGCTGGCTTTGATTTCAGTCCTTTTGGTAAATAGGTCACGTAGGAGTGTCGAGTTGGCGCTACTTCCTCCTCATACTTGGTAAACATTTTGATACGGGAGCAAAAATCCGCGTTTGCACAGGGAACGAGATAACGAGTGCACTGTTTAGGAGAAGACATCTGCGGGGTTTTCACAGCATGCGAAGCCACACGTGCAATCATGATCCATCTTATCTGCCTCGACATAAACAGCCCCGGAGTTCGCACGTGCACCTACAGATAGTCTTTTCACCGCGAAAATTATTTTCAGGATGGACTCATTTCGGCTCGGATTACGCTGCCTCACTTTCGACTTTATGTTCTCCATCTGCCCGCCCCGCGTTTTTTGCACAATTGAAGGACATGTTTTCACGAGCATCAGAACGGTTTGAGAAGCTAGTGCTGCAATCTCAAGCTCGGCCTAATCGCATCACGACCAAAACTGGGATCCCAGTATCGTATTCTACACACAGCGCCCGGCATCGCTGATGCAGTAAACACCTCGCCCAGCAATGTGAGAAGAACCATACAGCCTACGTTTTTGCAGCGCTTCCTTTTCGTCGACCTCGTTTGACCCAGCGATGACGCAACTGCACGTGCAGGGAGTTGGGTCTCGCGTCACACGATTTCGCCGGAAGTGAGTCATCTCCATTTCCGGAAGGTCTCGCGGGGGGTGGGGGGGTGTTTGCAGGACCTCACTCTTGAACCACTAGGGAAAGCTATCAAAGAGGCATCGCGCCACTCTGCTCCAAGCAGAGCTGGCAGACGGAATTAGAGCAGCCAGGCCCAGCATTTCGAGTGCTAACGTCATGGGCAGACAGAACACCTACGCGCTGTAGATAAGGAGGAAGAACCACATAAACTGCCCAGGGCTTCAGGAGTTTCCGCACATAACAAGCGCCCGGGGTCCTATAATGTAGTGAGAAATCAATACTAAATCAATCCTTTCATTTCTATCAGCATTCGTCGTCCTCTTTTTGCTCTCCTGTCTGAACGCCAAACGAAAAATGACACACAAAATGTAACGGGTTTTTCCTTTTGATACCTACTTCGTTGATTGCACAGATACCGTAACAGAATATTGCCAGAAACAATTTGGGCCACCACATCTAGACTGCACCGGATTTGTATATACAATATTTTTCTCAACGATAAGATTGATCCGCTTAACTCGGCAACACAACACGCTACCATCTCAAAAAGAAACTACTACCATTTCCTCCAAATGACGTTTCAGAACGTTCGTCATGAACATCTGCAACTTATCCCAGGCTTATCTGATCCAGTTGCGTCTGGCATTCCTGCACTCTTTTCAACGGTCCAGAGTCGACATCGTCCCCTGCTGGGATGAAGTGTCATGGACACATGCTGACAAGGAAATCCAGCGAATAAACGTCACCCGAGAAGTCACACGTAGACAGGAGACTACTCTGAAAGCCCTTGGTGGAGATGACATCCACAGAGGAGATAAGCTCCGTCTGACAGTGCTCCAGGGGACGCGGAGGACCTGTGTTCAGACTCGCTGATTGCCCTACCTCCCTCTACTGCCAGCACGAACCACAACCAAGCCAGGCCAAGATTATAGGAAATGTCTCACAATACAAACGGACATTGCTATCTGGCAAACAGGTCAAACTACCTGGGGCGCCATCTGCTCAGATAAGACTACCCCCGAGGCAAAAAGAAGGCAAGATGAGACATGGTTTCAAGAAGTACAAAATATGAAGCATAACGAGAAAACGTGTTCGCTTGTGCTCATGCAAGCAGAGCTCGCTCAGGGGGTTTCAAGAAATGCTTCCATGATTGACTTATTCTCCTGGAAGCAACAACAATAAGAACTCCACTCCCAAGAGGCAGAAGGTCAACAGATTTGGACGTCCACGGTCACAGATCAACCCGGGCGTTCCCATGAATATGGAGCAACCCACGCTCCCTGGCGATCTATCAGATGGCCGGGCGATGTCTATGCAGATTTTTCTTATCCACGGAGAATCCGCCTTTGCATTCATTCCACCATTTGATGACGCCAACACATCTCGAAGCGGGCAATGTGATGACAGCTTCGCGCGGTTGCCTCAATCAGCGTCCCTGTCCGCTTTGTGTCAGGGACAGGCCGACTGAGTCGCGGGCATTCCGGTGGGACTTCCTGCAGAACTCTTCCTGCCTCAGCAACAAGACACTTGGCGATGGCTGAGCACACGACATATTCCTGTTGCGCTCCATCATTAACATATTCATCACCATTACTGCCTCGAGGATCAGACTCGTCATCGGCATCAGTCACAAGAAGAAATGTTCAACAAACATTGTCCTTCATTTTCCAGTGGAATGAAGTGCATAGGAGCTGCACGCAACACAATGTGAGGAGCAACTTTAGTATTAAACAACAGAATGAAAAGCCGTCAGAACCAACCTAACATGATTATTCGACATTACGAACTTGACGGATAAATATGAACAGTTGACCTCTTTATGTTCAACAAGAAATCATATGTAATACCAAAGGAGGTCTCTGGGCTATGGAGTATAATATCACATACTCGCATTTGCAAATGCCCGACCAATATCAAGTCTCAGACTTGTCGTCTTACTACTCCTACACCTTTACTCTTCTCAGTTACCAACGCTTCTACAGTCATATAAAACGATATCTTAATTGCTCTGTGTTTAATGACCATCTAGCGATAACTTCACATGATTTTTTAAAACTTAACTCGGGGATCAGGTTTAAATCCGGGCACAATACTCGAAGAATTTAAAGAACGCACAGCGTCGGAAAGCAGCATGTAATAAATCATTACATCAGGTACTCCATTACGAACACTACAACTTTAAAATAAGCTGGTTCCTTAAGTTGCAAGGGCGGGCAAAGCTCGTCAGTTAGGGTGAGACTTTCGTACTTATGATGCTGGCCTGCATATTTCCATAGGCAAAGTTAGTGACGACCATGCAACGTCTGGAAATGCAGACAGTCCAGAAAGCAGCAGTCGAGTGCCTCGTCACGACTGGGAGGTTGGGACCTCGTGCACGATGACGACGTGGTTGATATGCACTGTGCTACACTGATTCACAGACACGGGTTTCATGAATGGAGGTTGCGAAGGAAATGAGAGGCAAAGCGGGTATACGTGAAAAAGATGGTTAAATGGGGGATGAGCGTTCAATGTCAGATGAAATGAAATGACGATGACAAATGAAAAAAAGGACAAGAGAAACGTGTTCTCAGGAGTTATGGACGAAGCCAAATGAAAAGAACACGAAATATTTCTTTAAGAGCAAAGCAAAGATGTTATCAGAAACGAATTTACAATACAACAAATTATTTGTTTCTATATGCACAATATGTGACAGGTGGACGAGTGAGGACTTGAAACCAAAGCACATAAAGACTCGTGTTAAGCAAGTCTGCCTGGCAGCAATA